>JAPDFA010000162.1:0-37400 GCA_027569415.1 Penicillium janthinellum
CTGCATTCCACCGGGCCATATAGTTACCTGCAGGCCCCATTAGCTTTATTTTTAATGCATGTTTATTCTTCTCATGTCTTCTCATGTTATAGTTCTTTGTATCTCTTTTCAATCTTATATCTTATAAATTCTCTATAGCTAAAAGGTAGCACTATAACGCCTATATCTTAACGGACCTAGTCGTTAGCGGATAAGGATAAGGAGAAGAAACCGGAGATAGAAAAGGTAATAGAGAAGGAAGTAGAGAAGCCGAAGGAGAAGGAAAAGGAAAAGGAGAAGGATATCGAAATTATCTAGATAGGGCTAGTCGAGAAGAAGGGAAAGGCCCTAGCTAAGAATAAAGGGAAGGAACGGGTAAAGAAGTACTTCGAGAACGAATAGCTAACTAATCTACTAAATAATCTAGCTATAAGTAATAAGGAGGACTTTACCTATATAGTAGCAGTATACGATACTATCCCTAAGATAATTAAGGCCCTAGAGGAGGCGTATAGCGCTCTCTAGGGGTAGTTAATCGTGAATAGTTAGCTCTCTAAGGATAAAGGAGAGGGTAATAATAACGACGATAATAAGGATTTCGATCCTTTCGAGGCCTTTACTAAAAAGCGAAAGCGGGTATAAGGGGCTATAGTTAGCGTATAGGAGTAAATTAATAATTTTTTTTTTTAATAAAATAAAGAAAATAAGGGGATAGCTATATTAAGCTCTATTTATAGGGATAACGATAGCGAATAGTCCGTTAAATAATATCTACTTATAGGTATCGGCGTCCTAAGGTCCTTAAATAGATAACGAAGTATTATCTTCGTCCGAATTACGCTAATTAGTCTCTCCTTCCGAGAGATTAGACTAGAGTTCTTCCTAGTCCTTTATCTTCTTACCCTTTCGCCTATTCTTAGTAGCGATCTTCTTTTAGCGCTAATTAAGAACGTTCTTGGTAATTTAGCTCTCCCCTACTTAATTCGAGTATATACCGTTAGCTTAGTTAAGTTTAAATTACTCTTACTCTTCGCGAGTAAATATAGATAAATTATAGTAGATTAGGGGCGAGTTATCCTACTTAATAATTTTTAGGATCTCCTTAGGCTTCCGGAGGCGTAGACCCTTCCGTCTAAGGGCGTTCTACGCGGCCTAGGATAACTATAAGGATTTAGGGTCGCTAATATTCGCCTCGATAAGGTAAGATCCGTTAATTAATATATAGAGTACGCGGCTATTCGGCTCCGCTAATATATAAGTACTAAGTAGATAGATAGATAAGACCTTATAGGGCCTAAACTACTTCGCTTTATACTTCTACGCTAATTTATTTCGTATAAGTACCTAGTCGTTAACTTTAAAGCTCGTCTTTATAACGAGACTATTATAGATACGATTTATCCGGATCGCGCGTACTAGGAGAAGTTCGTTAGCTTTTATATACGCGTTACTTAAGTTTCGAAGTTCTTTAACCCTTTCCGTAAAAGGTAGAACTTCCTTCGATAAATCATTATTAGATAAACGTAGGTAAATACTATATATAAGGTAGAATAGACTTAGTCCGGTTATAGTATATTCTCGGATCTACGCAGTAACGACCGCTTAGGTAAGGTATAGATCCTATATATATATTAGCTTACCTATAAGGTATTTCGTTAATATACGACCTAGTAGTCTATTTAAGTTCTTAATCTTCCCGTTCGTTCGGGGATAGTAGGGCGTAGTAGTTT
This sequence comes from Penicillium janthinellum, assembly GCA_027569415.1. Classification (NCBI taxonomy): domain Eukaryota; kingdom Fungi; phylum Ascomycota; class Eurotiomycetes; order Eurotiales; family Aspergillaceae; genus Penicillium; species Penicillium janthinellum. Next base: position 1,710 of record JAPDFA010000162.1, read on the forward strand.
AGTACTAGGTCTTTAAAATATTTAGGTAGTACGTAACTATACCTAAAAGGAGATTAGCACTATTATCCGAAATAATCTTAAGGGGGGTACCGTAGTTTATAAAGATTTATTTATATAGGAATTAATCTAGGGCCTCCTTAGTAGCTTCTAGGACCGCTTTAGTAATAGGCTAGCTAATAGTATAGTCGATAGCCGTGATAATCTATCTATTACTATTTAGGGTTATCGGAAGCGTACCGATAAGATCGATTCCCTATCGCTCGAAAGGTCGAATACCGGATATTACTATATATTAGGGACTTTCTCTTTTAAGGGACTCCTTTAAGTCTTATAAGACTTAGTAATTCGGATAATTATATATAGTAGTCTTAATATCTCTATATATCTATAGCTACTACGCCTAGGGGCGAATAGCCCTATTTAGGCTAGGCTATCTAAGATAGCTATATTTAGTATATATTTAGTTTATAAGGTCTCTACGGAAGATAGGTTCTAGATAGGGTATATAGATCCCGTTATTATAGGTAAAGACGAGCTATCGCTCGGTCTCGGTCTTATTAGGATAGGCACGTAAGCTTAATTTCGATACGTACTTCCGGACGGCCTTCGAGACCTACTTATCTATAGGTAACTCTCCGGTATCGAGAAAGTGTATAGTCGCTAATAACCACTTATCTTCGGGGACTTTTATAACGGTCGATAGTTCTATATAAGTAGTAGTAAGAGTAACGTCCTAAATCAGTCGGGATCTAGATATATTTATAGGGCCTTCGCTAATAAAGTCTAGCCTCCTACTAAGTATATCTAGGATAACTACGTCCGATCCCTTCCGATACTAAATCTTTAGATTATACTCTTAAAACTTATTAACCTAGCGAGCTAAGCGCTTACTATAGGTAACTATCGTTTATAAATACTATAAACTCGCGTGATTAGTCACGACTATAGTCTAAGTCCCGTTCTTAATATACCTATCCTAGAGGTAGAGCGCCTCTTTAATAGCTAATAACTCCTTTTCGTAGATAGGGTAATTTAGCTTAGCCCTAGTTAGTTTCCTTCTATCGTACGTAACTAGATAAAGTTTTCTATTAGCTCTCCCTTAGAGGAGTACTATTCTAATAGCCTATTTAGAGGCGTTAGTCTTAATAACGAAAGGCTTAGAGAGATCTAGTTAGATAAGGATAGGCTTAAGTATAAGTATCTCCTTAACCTTCCGAAAGGCACTCTTATAAGCCATAGACTAGTATATAGGCCGGAACTTTTACTTCCGGATCTCTATATCCGATTCCTTTAAGAGTTTATAGAGGGGGATATAAATAGCGGTAAATCTACGTATAAAGCGACGGTAGTATATAGCTAGACTAAGAAATTAATATACCTTATAGACGTTATAGGGTCGTAGCTAGTTTCGGATAATCTCGATCTTCGCTAGTATTAGCCTAACTTAGCTATTACTAATAATATAGCCGTAAAACTCTAGCTAATTAGTCGCGAATTTATACTTATCCGGTTAGGTAATTAACTCTTCCTTCCGTAAGACCTCGAATACCTAATAGAGGTATTTATAGTATTCTTCTTTAGTCCTAGAGAAGATTAAGATATTATTAAGATAAATAGCTATAAACTTACCTAGGAAGGGACGAAGGGCCTTATTTATAAGTATCTAAAAGGTAGCTAGCGCGTTATAAAGTCCGAACGGTATCGTAAGCTATTCGTATTTACTCTATATTATATTAAACGCGGTTTTTAGGACCGCGTAGTTAGTTAAATAGATCTACTAGAAGCTAGATATAAGGTCGATCTTAGAGAGTACTTAGGCCCCTCTAACCTAGTCTAGAAGTTCTTAGATTCGCGGTAAGGGGTATCTATTCTTAACCGTAGCTTAGTTAAGGGTATAATAGTTAATATATATATATTACTTCCCGTTCGGTTTCTTAATAAATAAAACTAGGAAACCCTATAGGCTCGTAGATAGGCGAATTAGGCCCTTTTTAAGAAGTATATCGACCTATTCTATCTACTCGCGCATTTTCTCGTCCGAAAGGGGATAAGAGTTAATATTAACTAGTTTCGTATTACTAGTATCGATATTATACGAAATCAGTTGTTTAGGAGAGAGCTTATTAGGAAGTTCCTCTCGGACGATATCCTTATATTCCTATAGTAGTAAATAGATATAAGGATCCGAATATTCTAGGATCCGGGTAAGGGCTATTAGGTTAGTTTTCGTGGCTTCTCATATAGCGACGAGGAAGCTAGATATTCCCTTTTTCTTTAGCGCTCTTTAGGTCTATTTACTACTTATTAGGTTTATATAAGTAGCCTTAAGCTCCTTATCTCGAAAGGGACTAAGGGGCTTAATTCGGTATAAACGCTTATAATTACGAAGCGTTATTACCGACGTTACCTAGTTAATTTATAGATTCTTAGCCGTTAGGAAGTCTTATCTAAGGATAAACTCGAAATCTAGTAGATCTAGAATCTATACCTATATATACCCTCTCTAACTCCCTATACTAACCGGAAACCGTATAGATAAATTCGTGAAGAGTCGTTATCTATCTAGTATCCGGATATATAGCGTTAAGGTCCTTTAGGGCGGGAGTAAATAGGCCCTAAACTCCTTTATAGTCTTAGTAGAGATAAACGTATATAAGGCTCTGCTATCTAGGAGTACTCAGACATAGATATTCTATTCTCTAGCCCTAATCGCGAGATAATAGAATATAAGAGAATCTCCTATCGCGAAGAGACTAGCTTCTTTCGTGGCCTTCTATATAGGGTCTAAAGGATCCGGCCTTAGTAGTTAGGTAACGCTCGAAGCTACTTTAACTTAGCTAACGAGGGTATCTAACTTATCTAGCCGGCTATATTTTTTAGCTTTTAGGGCTTTTTATCCTAAAACCTACCCTTCTACTAATAGTTTCGAATAACGTATCCGAACTTACTATAGGCGTAGTATCGGAGGCTAGCGTAGCTAGGCTAGGTAGGGGCATTTATAGAGTTTATCTAAACGTCGCTATTACTATCCTAGTAGTTCCGTTAGATATAGCTAGTAATTATTAATCTACGTTTATACTAGATAAAGCGGTCGATTATCTCCCTTAGGGTAGTTAGGTACTCTCGTTCCTTAGCCTATTTCTTCTATAAGTTTACCTTCGCCCTCTTCTATAGGAATTAAATAATAGCTTCCTTAGGGAGAGTAATTTCGGTATTAACTACTACCTATTAGAGGTTTATAGCGTATTCGGTAAACGGTTAGTTCTAACCCTACTAAAGATTAGCGAATCTATCCTATCGCTTTTTAGGACCGAGATACTCGGAGAATTCGCGAAGGATCTAGTCTCTAAAGTCCTACTACGTATTAATTTAGGTTCTATACGAGCTAATTAGCTACTTATTATATATAGTCTAGGCTTTAAAGACTCTACTAGTTAGTATACTATAGGCGTAGATAATCTTATCTATATCCTCGATCTTAGTACCGGCTAAGTATAAGGTCTTTTTAAAGAAACGTTCGTAGTTATAGAGATACTCCTATATAGTATTATCCTTAATAGCGCCGGAGTATTCACGAATAGCTAGAACCTTCTTTAGGAGAGCATATTTAAGAGTAATCTACGCTATACTAGATAGAGTAGGATTCGGCTAGGAAGAGCTCGGAGTTAGGATAGCTCTAGTCAAAAAGGAGGAAGATAGCCTTAGCTATTAACTTCCGGAGATATTACGCTCTATTATAGCCTAAGCGGAGCTCTTAGCTATAAGGATATATTCCTTAGGCTTCTCGGAAGTCTAAATAGCCTAATATAAGTCGTTAGCGACGAATTAAGATAGGAAAGCTAGGGCGCTTAAGGTCTTAGGCGTAAGCGGATACTAAGGAGGTCGCTAGCTAAAGGCTAACGGGTTATTAAGGCCTTATCTAGGTATAGCCTCCTTAGGGGTATTAGTATCTATATAAGTTTCTATCGTAGAAGAGTGATTAGATTAGTTAAAAGGTAGTAAATACGAGAATTCGTATAAGGTACTTTTCTACGGAGAACGGCCTCCTTCTTATTAGAGTTAACGAAGGCCTTAAGAGATCGCGGTTCTCTCTATAATCGCACGAAGTTTTACTTCCGGTCCGAAGTTAATTTTAAGTCCTTTCGCTAATATTCGGATCAGAAGGATATCCCGGTAAGTTAAAATTAGTATTACTTAGGAAAATCTCTAATATTTAGGGGATCGTTGACTTACTATTAGCTTAGTCGAGGAAATAGCTAGATATCCGGTCTAAATAGGCCCGTACGGCTTACTCGTAGTCAACGGAACCGGGTTATACCGCGCCGAAATAAGAATCAGAATTTTCTATAGCCGGTATCGGGCGGAGTAAGGGCTAAGGGTACTACCCTTAACTTCTCCGTTAATAAATTCGTAAGTAAGAGGGGATAATAGATCACGGTTATCCCTATAAGCTAGATCGTTATAGGGCAGCCTCTCCGAAAGGCGTTCTTCGGAGGAGTTCTAGGTAAGCAACCGCCCTAGGGTAGCCATAAAAGGCCACCCTTTTAGAGGTTTACTACTAGATAAGATCTAAAGGTAAAATAGGACATACCCTTTTAAGCTATAGGAAGTAGTCGGTATAAATACAGGAGTAGGTAGGTCGCCAAGACCTACACGTAACTATACGGTCGGCGGGATTCGGAGGGTCCCGTACGGCCGAAGTTATATTAAGGAGAAGGCCGGCAACGGCCGGATGCCTTAGGCCGTAAAAGCTCCTAGGATTATAAGTATATATAGTAGCGCACTGTATTCTTATTATATCGTAATATATATAAAGTTCTACTACGATTAATCGCGCTAGGAGGCGCCGGACTTTAAGAGGGGGGAGAAAGTTTACCTTTTACGACGTAATATTCGTACTAGACGACCTAGCGTAAAGCTCGATTATCTTAAACTCGGACCATTCGAAATCGATAAAAAATTAGGACTAGTTAATTATCGCTTAAAACTACTAGACAGTATACGACGCATCTATATAATATTTTATATCTCGTTATTAGAAAAAGCACCTTAAAACGCCGAAATTACTACTAATATCGAAATCGATAAAGAAACGGAGAATAAGTATAAGGTTAAAGAAATCCTAGTAACAGAAAGGATTAGCGGATAACCTTCCTACCTCGTGAAATAGAAAGGATATAATACCTCGGAAAATACGTAGGAACCTATCGGGAACCTAATAGGCTACTATTAGCTAGTTTAATAGTTCTACTAGTAAGGGAACTAGGGGCCTCGCCTAGTAAGGTAGTGTCTAGGTTAACCTAGGAGAACGACGGATTATTTAATAACTAAGTTAGAGTAGGATCCTCTAACGTCGCCGTAAAGAAACGACTATCGGTCGAAATAGTAGATCGAGGAACCCCGATAGTAGCCTAAGTACTCTCTACCTTACGCTCCTTTTACTTAGACTCGATACGCTCCTTTTTAAGACGCTTACGCTCTATAACCTCGCGATATTCGAGCTCTTCTAACTTAGTAACTTCCTTAAAGTCCTAAGCGATAAAATCACTAGCCCGCTTTTATAATAAGCGCTTTTACTTTCGAAGACAGAGAAGCTTAGTAAGGATAGCCTCCTCCTCTTCCTTAATTTAATTTTAAGACTTCACTAACCGCCGCTATTCTATATTAGTGAAAGTAGGAGTTAGTATAGCGTACTTTACACTACTACTAGCGCGAACGTAGTCGCTATAACGATCGGAATAATCGGCACGGACACACACTCTTTTTAAACGAATATAACGTTTATAAGGGATTATAGACTGAAACCCTTTATCCTCGATCCGACGAGTTAAGGCGTTCTTACGGATAGAAGCCTTAGAAGATATGGTTAGTACGGTAGGATAACATTATGAAGAAAAATAAGAAAACAGAAACATACGCACGAGTAAACTAGGGGCTACGCTACTTATAGCCGTTAAGGACACCGGCTTAAGAAGAGGGGGGATAATATTACGAGGCAGACCGTCAGAAACCCGCGGGGGATAACGATAGCTAACTAAACCCGTAAGAAAGACAACACCTACAGGAGTCACGTACGACCAATGAGGAGTATTATATATATGCTTCCTAGGAGCAAAGTAGGTCTGTGTAAAAGGGCATTTTACACACCCACAATTAGTGATCGATTAGGGTGATCAAGGACACCGTGTCCTTAGGGCGGACAATATCCTATGTATATAGTGTAGTGGGGGATTTGGTTGCACTTTGATTCTTGATGCTTTGGTCAGATTTATGGAACTCGATGGCGGGAGATTGAGAAGGAACCTTGTTTGGATGGTTTGCATGCGTTTCTGTTTCGCATTCAAAAAGGAGAACTTAGAGATTTTAGGAAGACATCCATCTTGACATCTTCAATTCACCTCATCAGGTTTTACACGATCTTCTATTGTATTACAAAAGACTCTTCTCTTTTCTTCTCCCTTGGTCTTCCACGATTCCGCGAGCCTATTATCCTTTTGCAAGGATGCATGCTTGTATTGTCCCTTCATCTAGCTTCCATTAGGTGACGCGCTGGTGTGGTTTGTTTATTTTCTCGTGCCTCGACCTGTCTGTCTCCGAGCAGACTGCCTTGAGCATTTCCCCCGTTTCACTATATACCGAGGGTAACTAGGATATAGACCGATTCGTTTGTATATAAGTGCCTACTATCTAGTATCTTTATATATAACGGCTCGTACTTCTTCCTACTAAGGGCGTTCGGGGCGAGGCGTTTAGTAACGGCCTTAGCTATAAACGTCTTAGAAGCTCTATAATCTAATAGTATATCTACCTTAGTGCTAGAATCTACTAGGCCTAGTCGGGCCTAATAGAATAGAAGGGAGTCGCCTATAGCGTTAAGGGACGCCTCCTAACGCTTCTTCTTCTTACTATATCTTACTTTTTTCCGCTTCTCGGCCTAATTTAGATCTAGTAGATCCTATTCCTCTAGGATAATATCGGGGATATATAAAGCTTCTTTAAGGCGGCTAACGAGTACTTCTATCTCGTTAGCCTACTCTAGTTTCCCTACTTCGAGCCCTGATTCGATCCGTTTCGCTTCCTTTTATTTTCTAAGATCTTCTTACAGAGTTTATAATTAGCTAAGATATAGCCTAGTTAGTCATAGGCGTAGTAGATAATAGGGTTATTATTCCGCTAACCCTATCCCTAGTATCCGCCTCGACCTTACCCGCTATTTCTATACCTATTCGGGAACAATAGTATAGTACTAAGATCTATCGGCTTACTACTATTGTCCGTAGCTAGAGCTTATCTATAGTAGTAGCCTATAATTATCGCTGCTTCCTCGTAACTTCTAAAGCGCTCGATAATATCGTTAAGGGCTATTAGGGGGTTTCGTTCCTCCGCCTAACGCTCCTAGAGCTTCTTCTTAGCTCCTTCTTATATAAACTCGAAGAAGATATTATCCGGAATCGCCTATTTATATTTTATCGCGGCCTAACGGAGCTAGGTAGCGTATTCCCTAAACGACTATTTATTACCCTAATAAGTATTTCGGAAGCGATCCTACTACTTCGCGGCGCTTAGATACTCTAAGAAGTTCTTTATAATCTACTTCTTATACTTATCCTAGTCCGTTAGCTATTTCTTAAATCCTCTATCGACCTATCGTTCGCGATAGCGCTAGGTCTTTATAGCGTAGCCTATTAGGGCGCTACTAACGTATATTATTTTCTCCTAGTCTATTAGATAGGCGTAGGAGAACTCACTAATCTAGCGGAAATATCTATCGTAATCGTAGAGGTATTCGCGTACGGCCTTATTAGGGATCTTACCGTTATAGTCGCGAATCTTCCTAATAGTCTTAAGGATAGCTCTGCGCTTTTCTGAATCAGCGCTTATCTACATTCGGGCAAGGGGATCCGGTCCTTAGGTTTAGCAAAGTCGTAGGGGTTAGTGTAGTACTCTCCGGGGAAATTCTCTATATATATAGGGTAGTAGTAGTATCCGAGATTAGCTAAAGGTATACAACGCGGGTATTAGGATTTATATTCTCCTATAAATCCTAATACTAAGCCGCTAGAGTCTAAGGAATCGTTTATAGGAGCTCTCTAACTACCTAGTTAAGGGCTTTATCGGCCGAAGGCGTACTAACTAACTAGCCCGGTTCGATCCTATAGGGATCTTAGGGTAGCGGTCTAGCTATTACCTTAGCGAGGGTAGGATCCTATACGCCGTCGTGTATAGTAGGGTCTACGTTATCGGGATTCTAGTGCATTTTAAAGCGTAAGGGGGTAATTATTTTAGATTTACGTCGTTATTATAAGGGTTCGTAGGTTTAGTTAATATCTTACCGTCTTATAATAAAGTCGAGTCCTTTCTCTCCCTCGGAATCTTTTACTTCCGTGCGATTTCGTGCGCGGAAGGATACCCTATAAGAGATTTATATGTGATTAGGCGTACTTACTTCTTTCGCGAGGAAAATTTTCCACTTAGGGGTAAGGACTCCGCGTTATAGGGAGTATAAAGGTCCCTATACCGTACTTACGAGTCCTATTATAGCCTCAGAGAAAATTCTGCGCTGTCGGTGGTCGACGTGCGCGGAAGCGTTAAATTATCTTGTTTTACCCTATACTACACTAGAATCTTATAAGATCTTGCGTAAGCAGATCTTATAAGGGAGTCCACGTAACTCCTAGTGCGCAGCCTCCTATAGGCGACCGTAGAAGGCCGCCCCTTAGGGGTTTACTACTATATATGATCTCAGGAGTGTAAAGGGTATATTTTCGTAATATTAGGAACTAACGTAGACTAAATAAGTGGATAGCGGAGAAGACTGGCAGAATATAGCCGTATCCGTACCGATGCACTAGGTCCAGGATCATAATAGTACGTACCTTTAGGACCCTTATCGCTATTATTACCATGTTTAATCTAGAGACCTTTTAGATAGATATAGTTAACGCTTTCTTAAATAGTACGCTTAAAGATAAGGTCTACTACTAGTATCCGCCTAGGATAGGATTATATAGTAAGTAGTTAAGACTAAAGCGTGCCCTATATAGCCTTCGAATTACTAGTAAGCGCTAGGAGACTAATATTAGGACTAAATTAGTGTTACTTAGCTTCGAGACCTACCCTAAAGACCCTTCGCTATATTCGGATAGAAAGATAATTATTATAGTATTTATTAATAACTTCCTTACCGTATTCTATTTATCTGAATCCCGCTACGCTTACTATATTAGAGATCTCCTCGAGAAGGAATTCGAGATAAAACGTAGCGGCGAGCTCACTTAATTTATCGGGATTTGTATTATACGCTATCAGCCGACCTGAAGGACCTAGATTAGTTAAGCTATATATATCGAGAAGATAGTAGCAAGATTTAACCTATTTAGCTATCGCCCTTACTATACGCCTCTTCTATCTAATATCTCTTAGATCCTCTAACCTACTAAGTCACTACCTAATCCGAAGTTAATTTATCTTTATTAATAGAAGTATAGCTTAACCCTTTTCCCCGCTATTTAGACCCGGCTAGATACTGCTTTTGCTAACTAGATCCTTACGCGGTCCCTTATACGCTATACTAACTAATATCTTAAAGCTATAGACTATCTAATATTATATCTCTATACCACTAGAGACCTTAGTATCTACTATAATAGGATAAAACGATATATAGCCTTTACTACTATATCGGATATAAGCTTTACTAATAGCCCGGACCGACGGAGCTCTAAAGGATTTATCTTTTACCTATTCGGTAGCCTAATTAAGTAGCTAGCTAGGAAGTAGTATACTATCTTAACGTTAACTACCGAGGCTAAGCTACTAGCTATTAGCTATATAGCAAGAAATTATTATTAGATAAAACGCCTATTTCGATTTATCCGATTCGACCCTAACCACCCTAAGGTAATTCACTATAATAACTAATAAATAGTAGACCTTTTAATACGCGAGCAGTCTATCTTCCAAACGAAGCTTCGCCATATTAATATTCACTAGCTTTAGGTACGCTAGGAAGTATAGGCAAAGCGCCTATAAATTAAGTAGCTTAATTTATCAGAAATACCTACTAATAGTCTAACTAAGCTATTAACGCGTGTAAAGCATAAAGCTTTTATACGCTAGATTAGGATAGAACCAGTACTATTAAAGATCACCGTTTCGTCTAGTCCTCTAGCAAATTCGCTAAAGAACTAAGGGGGTATATTAGCCGGTAAGGTCTCTAGTTAGATAACCTTATTAGTAGCCTAAGCCGTTAGGCTATTATCTCTTTATTAGTAGCTAAGGCCTCGGCCTAATTACTGCCTAATTCCTTAGGCATCCTATTTTATTCTACAGAAAAGATCTATTACTTCCCTTCTACAGAAGAACCCTATCTTTATATATTAATCTTTAATAGATTCGTCCTTACCGCTCCTTAAAGCAATAACATCGGATGTAATATCTAACTTCCCTATCGTATTCATCTGATGTATTTACTTATTACGGACCCCTCTAGTCCGAAACTCCTTTATATTAACTTGAATCCTATGTTAATCCTTATACTATTATGTTAGCTATAAATATGGCTATCTTTTATATGTTATTAAGTCAGTCAGTTGAATCTTAGTTAAATCTCAGTCAACCTCATAAGATCTCTACTCATTTAAGTCCTTCTCATCTTAAGTCTTACTTTGCTAGCTACCAGACCGCCTGGAGCCATTCGTCTTACCTTCTATCTTTGGGTGAAATCTTCACGCCTTAGAACCCTGTATGCTGACTGCCAGCACGTATCTACGTCACGTGGCACTGGCAACTCAGCGGACTTCAGCGCTTCAGCTACCTTCCCTGAGGCAACATCACGAAGTCTGATACTAGGAGCCCTCTGAAACAGAGAGTCCTTCGCTCTACTGGCGCTATAAAAAGGTAAATATTTTGAAAAAGAAGAGCTTTGGTTTAATGTTACGGTCAAAAGAAAGATGTCAAATCTAACTGTACCATTTGACGAAGAAACCAAAGCTGGAAAAAAAAAGAAGAAGAGAGGGGCGAAGGTCCCGGAGAAATAGCTTAAGTACAATCCGGCAGAACTCCCACACCGCCTTCCTGATCCGTTCCTTCCTTCATGAATCCATGGACCGTAACAAAAGCTAGGAAATCGGCCCGGGAGCAATAACCCCGAAAAGATACGTCCTAATATATCTAGTATAAGTAATTTCGTGAAAAATTTAAATGCATTTTTTTTAAAAAAAAATTAAGACTCTAAACTTCGTTACTTTAATGAATCTATTACTATAATATTATTATTTTATACCTAGGAATTACAGAAAAATTACAGAACAATTATGCATAAGTAAAATATCACGTGATATGTTCTAATGTGAATCCCGTGTGAATCCCGTGTGTTTAGGGACTAAACACATTTATATCTAAAAATCCCGTGTGAAAATTTTTCTTACACAAAACACATAAAATATCCCGCGGGATGTGATGTGAAATGTGAAATAATGTGAATGGGATGCTCTAGGTAGAACCACGCTTCGCGAGTAGTAAATTAGCTATTTCTCGCACATAAGATTATATAGGGGCCGCTCTACGTCGATCTAGCGATAGTATCCGCTACTAAAGTAGTTCCTCTTCGATCTCTATTAATTTATAAGAATTTACGCGAGATTCAGCGCGGTTTATAGTACCGCGTAGCCGACGCGTGAGCGTGTTCCGGGGAACTTAAAACTGGTCTACAGCCTTCCGAATAGAGCCGATTTCCTTATTTTTTATAGCTTATATAGCTAATGAGATACGGCCCTCTTGTTGCATAGTATCCTGGCTTAATCCGGCGCGAATTAGAGGTATGGTGGTAGATAGAAGATAGATGAATGTGGTAGGACGCGAAAAAGTGGTTAGGTGGCCCGCTCGCTTATATGGCCCACTCGCTTACCGACCACGTTAAATCAGGATGCCTGGAAAATCAGGCAGCAACGGCCATTGAAGAACATCAAAATACTAGCTACATACAAAAGCCGATTGCAGGAAGAATAAGATACTACTGCTACCGGATACAATAATACTACTATGAAATACTACCATCAGATGCAACGAATTACCACCGCATGCAGCATACAAGAAATAAACCGAATACAGCCAATAACTACTACCGCATACAGACTATACAGAAAGAAGAGATCAAGAAGATAAATACCATTAAGATATCCTAGCTAAGTGAGGATAACAATTCATGCATCTCATCTTCTACTATCTAGTAGGACTTCGTCTTTCGTATTGCTCCTGCGAGCCACTTCCTATTCGTGACCCTTAGCTTGCTAAGAAAAAATAGTTACAAAATAAACCATTTTTACCGGGTAGGCTATTACTAGGGCAATACAGCTGAATATTTGAGCTGATCGCACCGGGGTGCGATCAGCATAGGGGAATTGCTAGGGACACAACAGATTTTGCTACTGGCACAACAGATTATGTAATACCCGCATCATATAATCAATTTTGCCAAGATCTTTACCATACATTACCGCAGCAACTACATTACTTACTACTCTAGCAACTACATTCTATCTACTACTACTATAAGAACCTCTCTTTCTTCTTGTTATTTAGTTCTTCATCTTGTTTCATCTTATATTATTTACATATCCTATTATACCCTACACGAACGAATTGTATGGCTAATTTCTCCACAATTTAAACACTTTAATAGCGCTTTCTTCTTGATTACCCTTTGGTCTGATGTTTTGTTGCTTTGATATAATGTATATTAGTTTATTTTCCTTAGTAGTAGTAGCGGTACTAGAGGATTAAGTATTAGTAGATACTCTGATAACTTATTTCTAAGGCCTATCCTCCAAAATTGATAGATATCGCTTAGTGGAATTAGTTAATATATTAATAATAAGCTCGCGATTCGGTGGGTATAAGGAAGACCTATTATCCTAGTGAATATATTAGTATAATTAGATAAAGGTACTTCTAGGGTAGCTCTTTTAGCTATACTAGCTTACTTATAGATTAGGTGAAGCGAATATCGTGATATTCTCTTTATAATATTCGAATAGAGAAAATATAAGTAAAAATTTAGCGTTTTAATCTAATCTTCTGCAAGATCAGACGAAAGGGTATAGTGCTAAGCTTCTAATATATTATTAATCCGTTCGAAAATAAATAGGATATCACCTATTAATGCCCCTATATACTTTTTTAAGATAGTATAAGAGCCTTCTACTCGCGAGGTTGCCTAATTACTAAGATAAAGGTATTAGCCTATCTAAGCCCTAATAAATATCTCTTTATATATTAGCTAGGTCCCTTTTATATATCGAAGAGCAGCAGGAGTAATTTAACTAAATTTAGTCTTAAACTTAGCTAGTTAATCTTAATATTTAACCGTAGTAGATAGATTAATAAGCGATTTCTAAGACTATATAAAAGCTTTAAATTCCTTATTCGAAGAGAAATATTGCTTTATCTTTATAAGCATATTCTTATTAATATGCTAAACGTATAGTAAATATAGGCTTCTTGGATAGATAGATTTAATTATACCTAATAAAGTAAGATCTCTATTAGTGTAAAGAACTAGGGGAAAGGGTAAGGGGTTAAGCTATAAAAAAAATGTCTATAGAGTCTATTTATAACTCTCTTCTTACTTATTTTATATAAAGCAAAAAGCAATACTAAAAGATGAGTTTGATAGTGAAAGGCCGATAATATATAAAAGAGGTATCTTATATCGATTCGTCTTATAAGTATAGTCTAATAAAAAGACCCTATTATACTAATTAGCAAATTTAATAGATCTAGGATATATAAACATAAAGAAAAGGATATAGCCTTCGGAATCCTACTTAAATATATATCTCTAATTATCATTTTGAAGTATCTCTCGTAGGTATTCAAGTGGTATATAATTACCGAGTTTTTTTCGCCTTGATTCGTTGCGGATATTATAGCAATCCTTTAGCTTAATTAAGATTGTAGGCTGCTCTGCTTATAGGAGACTAATAATTTGCTGTGGCTTAGATCCGATATCTAATAGGTGCTTAATAGTATTATTTTAGTCTTCGGTTAATTGCCGACGTCGTGCTAGAGAATGCCCTATTATATTATCATCAGGTTTATGGTTATGGGTAGGGTTTCTGACCTGAATTTGCTATTGATTATTAGCAAGCTTTTTCCCATAGAGTTGAAAGGGACATCCAATTCGCTTTGTGCTTGTTTTCCTGCGTTTTGCTCTATCTGGAGCGCGAATTCTATCGCGGTAGATACCGCCTCTATCGCAACCAAGGGTGATATTCCGGTCTGAATTTGATGATATAGTGGTTATAGCGTAGCCATGAGATAGCGCATGCTGCTGCATAGAAGTAATTAGCTTATCTCTGGTCTCAAAGACTTGCTCCATTGGTGGCTCCATGATAGGATAAAGAATCAGATGAAGAATCAGATGAAGAATCAGATGAAGAATCAGATGAAGAACTGAATAACAAGAAGAAAGAGAGGTTCTTATAGTAGTAGTAGATAGAATGTAGTTGCTAGAGTAGTAAGTAATGTAGTTGCTGCGGTAATGTATGGTAAAGATCTTGGCAAAATTGATTATGTGATGCGGGTATTACATAATCTGTTGTGCCAGTAGCAAAATCTGTTGTGTCCCTAGCAATTCCCCAGCATAGCTATTTATTATGTAAGTTCACATGACCGGGGTGCGGGAAAGGACTGTCGGGGTGCGCTTAGATGAGTTCTGAACGATCTATGCCTTATCGGCTGACAGCTAGCAGGTCAAGGGCCTCGTGGATTTGTGAGATCGGTGGTGCAAAACCACCATCATCCCCGATGCCGATAGCTGTATTGAAACGGTTAATACTGTACTGCTTCATTCATGACTAGGCTTGACTTCCCGACTAACCAGAAGTTCCAAACTTCTCACAGATAATCTTCTTTAGGTATTAGTAAATTTCAACGCACATTTGTACACCCTCAGTGATAGAACTAGCCCCGACTGGAGCAATCATAGTCTCTTGAAATACTATTTTGTTTCCAAAGTGGACACCCCTATTAGGGACATTGAAGAACGGAATAGGCAATATATATACAGGGCATGTGTACGCTAGACTTCCCCCTAGACCTCGCCATGACCCGGACCGTGGGTCCCTCTTCGCGACCCGCGACCCGCCCCTCCGGAGGGGAGGGTCGTAGACTGACGACCCTTACCGTACCTGAGGGTCATAAAATCTTTGGAGGGTCACCCGCCAAGCGACCCTCACGACCCGTATATGCATAAATTTTTAAAGCTTTTCCTAATTAGGATGCATAAATCTGCTAACACACACTCGTAAATTACTATTTCTTATACCTATTTCGTATATCCGACGGCGAATCTATCTTTTTCGAATAGTATATTTCGGTTTGGGCCGGAGCTGCCAGAACCGGCGTCGAACGACGCCGAAACTGGCGTCGTCGGCCCAGGGGCTTCACGCCACGGCCCAAGTCGCAACTCGCCCACGCACGCACTAGCCCGGCGGCCCACCCAACAGCCGGCGCACGAGCCTGGCCCCCAGCGCCCCGCCACGTAGCCTCGTCACCTCGCTGCTCACCTACCGCTCACCCCTGCTCACCCCTGCTCACCCTCGGCTCACCCACCACGCACCCTCGGCTCACCTCCTATTCCTGACCTGGTCGATGCCTGTAAGGTCGATGCCTTTCAACGCGTGGCCACAATCGATAAATAGCGGTGCGGTGTCCGTAAATAACTATCATACTCTTTCAAAAGTTATCCCCCTTAAATACACCTCCCTTGATACTTCTATTTTACCGCCACATTTGACCTTACAGGCTGGATTGCCTATATCGCTATATCCCTCTCCGATTTAAGCTCTACTACGAACACAGCAAGATGGTGAGGCGTCGGAGTCGACCTAACGACGGAAGCCCTCGCTCCGAATCATTTCCCACGGAGTCCGAGGCAAGTGACGCCGACTCCTCTGAAACCGACTTATTAACCCCGGAACCCCGCTCAGTGTCAGTCCGTATAGGCCACTCTCGCGTTCCCACGAAGAAACGCGGACGTAGCCGAGGGTCATCTACTAGTTCTAGCAGAACATCTAACGAGGGAGGAAGTCAAGCCTACTATAAGAGGCGAAAAAAGAAACCTAGCTTAGGAAGATAGCCACACGATATGAGAACGTTCCAAAACTAGTAGGAAAATGATATAAGTTCAAGCTATACCGATAGGGGGGATTCTTCAACGGATCCAGATATCGAGTTAGCTAATATATCGTCTGATAGCGATAGCGATAGCTATATAGATAGTACGAAGACCTAGATTACGGCTATAAAGGATTATTAGGAAAGGTAAGCGATCCTAGTAGATATCTTTCTTTACCTATTACTTAACTTATACCTAGATTCTATCGGAAATAGCATTAAAAATAAGGTCTAACTTCCGATTCGATATAGAAGGACCCTTATAACGCTCTCCGAGAGGCCGGAAAGAGAGAATTTACTAAGTTTATCTACTAGCGCTTATAAGTAAAGCGCGGTAGAGGTAGGCGACGGTCAAAAGGTATTAAGAAGGCTAGTGCTCTAGATACGAATTAGAAGATATTTCTTCGCTATTACGAGAAAATTAATAAAGATCTAATACCCGATAATCTAGGACGAAGAATAAGAAAGGTTAGACCGAACTTTCCTTTGATGGATATATTACTAATAGTTTCGGAATAGAGCATTCGGAAAATTGTGAAGGAGAAGGAGCTAATTACCGACGAAAAAGAGAAGCCACCGATATATATTAAAGATGTGGTTATCCTATAGGAGACTGTCCTCCGCATAATAGAGAAGCGGTTCTATATTAGACTACAACGGATATAGTAATGCCTCTATAATCTTATAGCCTACTTTATAGTGAATCGAATCAGTGCTATGAGAAAGCTCTAATATAGGCACCTATAGTGCTTAATCTAACGAGACCCTAAAGGGGGGCCGCCCCGGATTTTACTCGAAATCACCTTTAAGTTTACGAAAACGTATCTTAGTGTAACACAAGCGTATAAATTAATTAACGCCTTCTATAGGATAAATCGCTTCTCGGGATATAGATCACTAACGTTAGATAGAAATACATTTATTATTCCCGAGATCGTTCACAACCCGTCGCTCATATTAAGCCCATATAAGTTTTTACTAGGAATTCTTTTTAATAACGACGCTTTCCGTGCCCCTAGAATAAAATCCCGGGACGATATAAGGAGACTTTAGCTAGAGGATAGCCAGTAGTACCTACTATTACTACTAAAAGCCGAGAAGGAAAATTATTATATATTCTATAAGGTCGAGGCTAGCCGCGGTATTATTAGGGTTATTCGAGATTAGCTAATCTCGACTATAGTCTTAAGTAGATAGTATTAAACCTTAGGGGAAATTGCCGGCTTCCTGATCCTTTATATATATTATAATCGATACGGTGGTGGGATAATTCTGAATTAGAGTAGTAAGTTACAGGGCTTTCGATTATTTAATAGGGCAAGAGAAAGGGCTAAGAAGACAAAGGACTCGTGAGCGATATATAGCAAAATTTAATTATGAAATACGCTAGTATTCGAACATTCTTGAAATATTACCTTCCGCGTCGTATCGGTATAGATATATAGGTATTGATAAGAGGTCTCGAGCCTAACTCGGCGATAATAAGAGCGGTTACCCGGATAGGGAGATAGGTTAACCCTCGAAGGCCTCGCGAGCTTATAGATACCTAGAAAGCTAGTGTTAAAGTAATCCCGGAGCTACGGGACGCGATCTATAAACGTAATGCCTTCGCTTAGGAACTTAAGTAAGGCCATATAAAGAGCCGTAGCAGACTAGATCGGCTCGAAAAGCTTAAGAGAAACGTGACGAACATACGGAGTCGACTACTCTACGATCTTCAGAAGCGCGTAAGGGATAAGTTTAATAATAGCTAAGCCGTAAAGGATATCTAGCGATAGCTTACTACGGGTACTATAGTTCACGACGAAAAGACTAAGGAGATACTAGCGGCTAGAGAAAATATACTTCCGGAGCAGATTATTCTCTTAGAAAAGCTAATAATATAGCCGACTTTATAGTTATTAGAGCGGGAGTAGTAGCGGCGAAATAAGGCTATCAAGGCTATTCGTAACTATTATAGCGTGCGAGAGGGTAGGCCCCGAAGAGGACGACGACTGAAGAGGCCTACTCCAGTCAAGGACGGCGGATATAGCCCTCTTACGCTAGCTATATAAACCCCCTAACGATCTTTACCCCGCGATAATACTTTACGGGAGACAGAAGTGTATATTAGGACAGCCGTAAAGCCACTTAGATACTTTTAGTGCTTTAGAAATATAGAAGAGTCCGACCACCGCCATATATAATACTATTCTCGATATAAGTATCTTCTACGGCATTTTAGGGATATATATCTAGATAACCGCTACTATAACTACTATAACGCGCTAGTTAAATATAAAGATAGCTTAAGGAGATATACCTATAAGAGGTATCGACTAAAGACCTAGGCTTTTCTATCCGTCGCGATAAATAGGTTAGATATAGATAGGCCCCGTTAGCCTCGTCTAGATAGCTAAGATAAGGCTTTAGCCTAGTATCTAATAGTATAATATAGCTATTAACCTTACTATTACGGTAGTGTCTAATTACGTGCCGGGGCTAACTCTCCCTCCCTATTAGTTCTTAGTTATATAAAGGGCCTCACTCCCCCGAGTTAGCTACTTTCTTTAATCTTCTCTTATCCTTACACTAAGCCGGTTTTTATCGTTTGCTCCTCTAAGTGTGGTAACTATTACCACGATAGTAAGCTATTCTAACGCGATTATTATTCTAGATAATAAGGATCTAAGCCTCGAGCTAGGGAGTTTACGACCTCGGAGGGTCCCTCGACGTGATTATAGTTACCGGGAGTACGAGAGTATAATCGTTAAAGCAGTCGATGATAAGGCGGATATACTATAGGTATATAAACGTAAAAGAACCGAATCGAAGGAGGCGTCTACTTTAGTACTAGGTCCTTATTACAGCCTTCTTCTTTTCCTTAACTAATAGCGGACTAGGATAATAGTTTCGAAGAGCTCTAAAAGGTAGTTAGCGATAAAGTCTAACGACTACGTAAGAAAATTCGAATATTTCGGGATAAACTTCTCTAGGAGAGGGAGAAGCACCGAAAGACGTAAGAGGAACTTTCCTAAATGTAAGAGGAACTTTCCTAGATATAAGAAGAACTTTTCTAGATATAAGAGGAACTTTCCTAGATATAAGAGGAACTTTCCTAGACACAAGAGGAACTTTCGTAGTAAAGAGAAAGGTGTATTTTTAAGTGTAAGATCTACTACACGCAACCAGATCGCTAGGTAGTTATCCTGTGTGGGTATATAGTCTATAGGTTATACGTAGGACGTCTTAGAACAATAGGGATATATCTAATCTGTCGAGAACTATTTACGGGATATATCGGATACTACCCTTTCGTAGGTTAAAGTATATATTTAAGTTATAGGGTCTATTTTAACGACGTTAACCACGGAAGCCATTCTTCCGAGTTTCTTTCTTTACGTATCTTTAATGATTAAGTTGCTAGTGTATTTATATAGGACACTATAATATAAGCTCGCTAAATCTAGCTAAATCGGAACTAGAGGATTCTTCTCTATTTCTCCCCCTAAAGTAGCGACCGCTATTACTATACCTTCTATATTAGATAATATAAAAAAGTTCTTTTAAACCCTTATCGCACGATATACCGTTCCGTATAAGGCTAGTTAATTAATACCCGCTAGAGCCTACTGCTTCACCGATTATATATATCGGCGGTATCCGAATTATTAGCTAAGATAATCGTAGTAAACTACGGGCTATTCCCGCTATTCCTGATTTGGGGTAAGTATTAACATTTAATCTTTCTGTTGTGGGGCTCTTATAAAACTATGTCGTAGGAGCGGATAGATTATCCGACGGGCGACACTGTTTTAGTGTTGTATACTCCGTATATTTTCTCGAAATAAGCACTAAGCGGTTTGTACTGTATTACTCTCCTCACGTTCGCGCCTAATAGCGAAATAGTATTCGTCTTTTAAAAACTACGTTATTAAGTGTATTTTAAGTAGGCCTTAGGATAACCTATACCCTTTATCTTCTGCTACCGACCTAATTACCTAAGTAACAGAAGAAGCGCGGAGGTCTATAAAAACCTATAATTATCTAACTATACACCTATAACCTCCGCTATCCCCTATATACCTAGTGCTATCTACCGAGATTTACTAGCCTATAGTAATTTCTTAGGTTCTTTTTATTAAAGATGGTCCACTACTTCCACGTTAGTGGTAGACAATATAGGATTACCTCTAGCTAAATAGATAACCATATTAGGTATCTAGAGGATACCATCAAGCTAGCACTACTAGAAGGCTCTTAATAGCACGGGATATACTATTATTAAGGTCGTAAACGGGTCTACCCGTCCTAGTTCCGAAAGGGAATTATTTTTGTATTTATAGGCCACTAAGGTCTAAAGCGTTTGGATAAGATATGGTATCATACTTAGATATTTATGCTTAATTTGAAGACTAAAGGGAATCTCAAGGAAGGCTTTATACAAACGCTGCTAGCGCTAGAGGAGATAACTGTAGAAAAGGTGGAGGGTATAGACAGAAGGGGGCTCGATGCTATAACGAAGCGTATGCTCTATTTAAGAAACAAAATTCTATGGTTGAATGATAAGTAAGCGAGAAAGGAAAATTGGAATGGTTACTAGTATTTTAGGAAATAGTTCGAGATTAGGAGGTATATCTAATTGAATAATAGTATATATATAATAAACTAAGAAGAAAAGGGGTGGAGGTAGGCTTAACCTGCTACTATATAGTTAAGATATCGTTATTAATTCAAAGTTGCGGGTATCGGGATTACATTATTTCGGCGCTGGAAACGGCTTATTATACTTCGACTGAGCGCCTAGTATACTATATTATATGTAAGCTTCCCTAGCCCAAGCACTCCGGTGGGCTCGTTAGGGCAACACTATTTAATATTGCTCGATTATACGGTATGATAGATTAGAGACTGCTTAAATCCAGCGAAGCTAGCCTAAATTCGTTCCGATCGGTTTTAAGCATTCCCTATGACCAAGATCTAGGCTGTTCGAATTCTATATCTATTATTTCGGGGCTTTTTAGTCCGGACCGGAGGTAAGTTCTACGTGGATAAGCCGAAAGAGCACAAATATATTGCTAAGACCTATAAATTTATACAGAGCCGCCTACGGAGAGATATCTGCTACCTAGTTAGTCCTAGAAAGCAAAGGGCAGATCTCGTGATTTTCTTAGCATAAAGTCTATACCAGGTAGTTCGCGGTGTAGAAATGCTTATTTAGTGGAATCAATAGTAAACACATAAATACTATGTGATAGCTTAGATATTTATGGGGTAGTTAGCGAGCGAGCTTTACTCCGACGGCTATACAGATATTAATAGTATCTATAATCGAGCGCGCCTCTCTTACGATTTTTTTTCATCTTTAAGCCTCTTTACGGCCTCCTGCTATACCTTCACGCGGGCTTTCTTCTTGTCCTTAAGTCGCTTCGCGGCCTCCTACTATACCTTTACGCGGGCTTTTGTCTCGTCCTTAAGTCGCTTCGCGGCCTTCTGCTGTACCTTCACGCGGATTTTCTTTTTATCTTTAACATTTTAACGCGTTGTTCCTTGTTTTTGAGGCTAAGTGGGTCGTTATACTTCTTTAAGTAAATTCATAGTTAACCCTAGCTATACCGTTCCAAGTATCATTTTGCCTTCCTTCGTTACTTTTTTTGTATTCCACGTTCTGTTAAAAAGTGCGTATAAAAGACCTAGTAATATCACTGTTAGTACTCTGCTTAGAATAAACAATAATGCTAATAGTAGTAAGATCCTATAGGCAGGCTCGATAAAGGAAATCTAGATAGTATCTTGAGTTACAATTCACTAGAGATGATAGAGGTCTTAAATAACGAACCTTATGTTCTTTAGATTGCTTGTGCTGTTTAGTAGAACAAAAGCGCCCCCCCGGAAGATTCATAAAGTCCTTTAAGTTTAGTTTAAGCTTATCCTTATGCTTACCTACGGGTCTCTATCTCCTCTAGTAAGGCGTTAATCCGAATTGTTCTAACTATTAATCAATTTTGTCATTCGGCTATAGCTCATATAAAAACTCGTTACTTTCCTTGCTCGTAGGATAGACGATATTGATTTTTTGAACGGAAGTTTGGTCGAGTAAGCCTTGAAGGATAGGCTCCTCAATCATTTGGTAATAAGACAGACCCGAAGGATAAAATCGCTCTAGTGGTGGTGGTGAAAGCACCGTAACAGTTTCCCTCTGAGCTATGTGCCAAGCAAAGATTGCTGAAGCACTATGGATATAGTTACTCTATTGTCGAGAATTCTTTTCCGATCTTAAACAATCTAGATGATTTAGGTCCATGAGTGGGCCCATTGCAGTGGTTAGAGTTTGAAGTCCATAGCTATTAGCCCATTTCTGCGCTACTTCACGAGGGATACCACTCCAGAGGACTTGACCGTTGGTAATCCAATTCTTGAACTGGAACTGTTCAGAGATTTGAACCGCTTCTTAGACAGATATAACTTGGGTTAATGCTTCGGCGAGAGGCGCTTGAGTGGAGTGTTAGTTAGAAAATAATTACATCAACTTTTCACGGTCCATTGTGTTTCTTCGGAATTTGCGAAAGCTTTCTTTGAGTGTGGAAGAGGTAGAGGTACAGCCTAACACTTCTTATACGCGTGGGATGGGTGGGGAAAGAAGACTTGCCACCTTCGCAAGTATTGGATAACGTCATGACTTCAATCGCCCTTCTATTGAAGACTGCCGGAACCTCAACATAATCTACGGTACCGAGTACTAAAAGTTTCCTTCATTCAAGAAAAGTCTGTTTGTTCTGGCTAACTGTACTGCCAAATTCGAAATCAGATTCCCCTTCTTGCACTCGTATATTGTTTCCCAGAACCTAATTCTAAGTATGCTAGGCTAAATACGGTTAGTGGCCTCAAGGCCCCTGTCAAACTGTTTTGTCATGCATAACCCGTACCAAATAAGTCATCCGTATTATCTGTAACAAAACTCATGGAGCCTCTTGGAATCTTCTCTGCAAACAGCCCAAACAAAGTCTCCGAGACATCATGGCGACCTGGCAAAATGGCTGCCCATCTTTTCTCGCCATCGCTCATGTAACGTGCAGTTGCGATTGTTCTCTCCACACTCCACTCTCGTTTCCACCATAGTCGACGCCCGCGCCGAGATTTAGAACGCTACTAACCGTGGTAGGATGTTGTGATCCTTGATTTTCGTGGATCGTCTTGTCGCGTGTGGTTTCCTTGGTTGCTGGTGATTTGCAAACCCGTATGAATAAACCGCACATGTTGCCAAATTCTGTATTATATTGTCTGTATTACATTGAGTAACTGAATTCTATTGAAGATTAGTCTGACTGCTGGCCTGACAGTTGGATGCTGAAGAAGAAAACCTCCAACGAAACACCGGCAAGTTATCGCTTATAGCATGGAACTAGCTCCAATCCTAAAGCTTGGCTCCAGATGATTATTCTCGCACCCTCTGGCCTGCAGGAATAACAACCCCATGGAAACCCCTCTATACATTTTCTCGGGATGGACTTTAGAAATTTCCGAAGCAAGTTAACTAAAAATAACAAAACGGACTCGCCCCTCAACTTCATAAGATCGACTCAACATTATATTTGCCTTAGGGCGTTGAGGCCTCGGCAGTGGGGCCAAGAAAAAGGATCCTCAGTGTGTACTGTTTACAGTAAAGCGATTTCGATCCAATCTGTATTATAGGATCTACGTACGAAGTATGACTATGTACTCTGTAATACAATCAATATTTCAAAGCCCAAAATGCCATGATGCTTCAATGACCACCTATTCCGGTTTAAAGAATCTCATGAATAGTCGCCGCATTCTTCGCCTTCTTGACCCACTATTGTGATAATTTCTACAAATCCACGTGCGATGCCAATTTTATACCTCTCTCCATGATAAAACCTGGGTCTTGGTCATTGTACACTTGCTCGAGGTCAAGGCCATGCTCGAGCCATCACCTCGCACATTTGTCGGAATGCGGCTTTTAAGGGCATCCTTATCGATGGTCGATATCAGCCAATTCCTCCACAGCTCTGTCTGTGGAACCGGGGATGTCGAGTGGGCTTAGAGCCGCCAAGTCAACCGCCCCTTTTGTAGTAGAAACATCTATCCCATGGACGGTAGACATTGAGGGCAGGAAATTAATATTAATGGGGATTACGGTACACCGGTACACCAGTTCCATTGATATGACCTCCTTTGCCCCTGCCTTTGTCGAGTCTCTCTTGTTCTTCCGATCCTCGTGCTGCTGCTCAATGGTGATCAGGTGGCACTTTCCCCTTTGGCTCGCCGATGCATCGCTTTTGCCTCTTCATATTTCCCCTGTTTTTCGAGCAAAAAACCAAGGTTGTTAGCACTGGCGAGAGTGCGTGGGTGGTTGGGGGGAAGAACTTTCTCCCCTGCTGCTAGGGCCCGTCGAAACATGGTTTCTGCTTCTCTATCTTTGCCGTGTCTCTGAAGGACAACTCCGAGGTCGTTGGCACTGGTGAGAGTATCTGGGTGGTCAGGAGGAAGCACTTTCTCTCGTGCTTTTAGGGCCCGTCGATGCATCGATTCTGCCTCTTCGTACTTCCCCTGTTTCTCGAGCACGACACCAAGGTCATTGACACTAGTGAGAGTGTCTGGGTGGTCGGAAGGAAGCACTTTCTCTCGCGCTATAAGGGCCCGTCGAAGCATCGATTCTGCCTCTTCGTACTTCCCCTGTTTCTCGAGCATAACACCAAGGTCGTTAACACTTGTAAGTGTAGCTGGGTGGTCGGGAGGAAGCACTTTCTCTCGTGCTGCTAGGGCTCGTCGATGCATCAATTCCGCCTCTTCATACTTCCCCTGCTTCTCGAGCACAATGCCAAGATCGTTAAAACTAGTGAGAGTGTCTGGGTGGTCGGGAGGAAGCAGTTTGTCACGTCCTGCCAGGGCCCATCGAAGCTTTGATTCCGCCTCTTCATACTTCCCTTGTCTCTCGAGCACAACACCAAGATTGTTAACGCTAGTGAGTATATCTAATGGTTCAGGCGTAGAAACTTTCTGACGTGCTGCCAGGGCCCGTCGATGCATAGCTTCTGCCTCTTCGTACTTCCCCTGTTTCTCGAGCACAACACCAAGGTCATTAATACTAGTGAGTGTGGCTGGGTGGTCAGGCGGAAGCATTTTCTCTTGTGCTGCTAGTGCTCGTCGATGCATCGATTCTGCCTCTTCGTACTTCCCCTGTTTCTCGAGCACAACACCAAGGTCATTGATACTAGTGAGTGTGGCTGGGTGCTCAGGCGGAAGCAGTTTCTCTCGTGCTGCGAGGGCTTGTCGATGCATTGATTCCGCCTCTTCATATCTCCCTTGGAGCTGGATCACAATACCAAGATTACTGACAATGATAAATGTGTCTGGGTGATCTGGAAGCACATGCTTGTGTCCTTCTATAACCTTTCGAAACATCGATTCTGCCTCTTCATACTTCCCCTGTCTTTCAAGCACCACACCAATATTATTAACACTAGCGAGTGTGTCTGGGTGGTCCGGAGGAAGCATTTTCTCTTGTGCTGCTAGTGCTCGTCGATGCATCGATTCTGCCTCTTCGTACTTCCCCTGTTTCTCGAGCACAATAGCAAAATTGTTAACACTAGCGAGAGTGTCTGGGTGGTCGGGAGGAAGCACTTTCTCTCGTGCTGCTAGGGCCCGTTGATGCATCGATTCTGCCTCTTCATACTTCCCCTGCTTCTCGAGCACAATGCCAAGATCGTCAACACTAGTGAGAGTGTCTGGGTGGTCGAGAGGAAGCACTTTCTCTCGCGCTATAAGGGCCCGTCGAAGCATCGATTCTGCCTCTTCGTACTTCCCCTGTTTCTCGAGCACAACACCAAGCTTATTGACACTGGTTAGAGTGTCTAGGGGGTCAGGAAAAAGAACTTTCGCTCGTTCTCTTAGGGCACGTCGATGCATCAATTCCGCCTCTTTATACTTCCCCTGCTTCTCGAGCACAACACCAAGCTCATTAACACTAGTAAGAGTGTCTGGGTGGTCGGGAGGAAGCGCTTTCTCTCGCTTTGCTAGGACCCGTCGATGCATTGATTCCGCCTCTTTATATTTCCCCAGTTTCTCGAGCACAACACCAAGATTATTTATAATAATCAGTGTATCTAGGTGATCGGAACCAAGCACTTTCTCTCGCGCTATAAGGGCCCGTCGAAGCATCGATTCTGCCTCTTCGTACTTCCCCTGTTTCTCGAGCACAACACCAAGGTCATTAACACTAGTGAGTGTGTCTGGGTCGTTAGGAGGAAGCACTTTCTCTCGTGCCGCGAGGGCTCGTCGAAGCATAAGTTCCGCCTCTTTATACTTCCCCTGCCTCTCGAGCACAACACCAAGCTCATTAACACTAGTAAGAGTGTCTGGGTGGTCAGGAGGAAGCGCTTTCTCTCGCTTTGCTAGGGCCAGTCGATACATGGCCTCCGCCTCTACTTGCAATCTCTCGCCATGCTGTTCTCTGGGCTTCATTTTGGCGTCCTTCTCGAGGAGGCTGACGATGCCTTTACGGCCATTCTTTTGTGCGTAAGATAGAGGTGTTCGACCGTCTTTATCAGCTGAATTTAGATCAGTCTCCCTGTTGAGCAGCAGCTCGACAACGGATTCCTTTCCACATTCTGCTGCCCACGACAATGGAGTCCGACCACGTGCATCTCTCAAATCTGGAGGAACACCCTTTGCGAGAAGCAGCTCCACAATATCCTTATGTCCTATCGATGCTGCCCAGAATAGCATCCTACCGAATGTCCACTCTGCAGCCCTTACGTTGGCATTGTTCTCGAGCAGCAGCTTGACAATGCCAGCGTGGCTACCCTTTGCTGCCCACGACAGCGGCGTCCGCCCGCCTGTTTCAGAAGAGTTTGGATTGGCTTGGCTGTTAAGTAGCAGCTTTACGATTTGTTCGTCGCCCTCCTCTGCTGCCCACGATAGTGGTGTCCGACCGTCGTTATCAGCGGAGTTTGGATCGGCCTTCTTATGGAGCAGCAGCTTAACGACAGTTTCTTGGCCATTTCCTGCTGCCCATGATAGTGGGGTCCGACCACGTGCATCTCTCAACTCTGGAGAAACACCCTTTGCGAGAATCAGCTCCACAATATCCTTATGGCCCATCGATGCTGCCCAAAGCAGCATCCTATCAAGGGTCCACTCGGTAGAGCCCAGGTCGGCATTTTTCTCGACCAGCAACTTCACAATTCTAGCGTGTCCGCCCTTTGCTGCCCACGACAGTGGCGTCCGACCTCCCGCGTCAGAAGAGTTTGGATTGGCTTGGCTGTTAAGTAGCAGCTTTACAGTTTGTTCGTCGCCCTCCTCTGCTGCCCACGATAGTGGTGTCCGACCGTGGTTATCAACGGAATTTGGATCGGCTTTCCTGTTGAGGAGTAGCTTAACGACAGATCCCTGGCCATTTCCTGCCGCCCACGAGAGATTCGTCCTAGCATGCTCGTCAGGTGACTCCAAAACGGCCTCATGGCGAAGTAGATATATCGTGGTGTCTTTATGGCCTTTTTCTGCAGCATAGGACATTGGCGTTCTTCCTCGGCGGTCTCGGCTGTCAGGAGAGGCTCCAGCCTGGATAAGTCGGCCCACTATCGTTGTATGGCCATTCTCTGCCGCATATGATAAGGGGGTGCGGCGTTGGTCATCCATCGAATCCGGCCTAGCGCCTTTCTTGAGAAGCTCTTCCAGTATCTGCGTATGGCCGTTCAGAGCCGCATAGGCTAGTGGAGTCCGGTTTTGACTATCTACACTGTCCCAATTAAGCCGGGCACGTGACAGTAGATCAAGCATTAGTATCATGTCGCCGGTCAAGGCAGCCCAGTGCATTGCGGTAGACAAGCCTCCAAACAGGAGGGACCGAATTTCCGGGTAGTATTGCAACCCGCGAATATATTCATTTGCCGCTTCCGAGACTTTTCTGATACTCAGGAAGTCGCTTGGTCCGACGTTATCCAGTGGTTTGACCTGAAGGTGCCGATAGGAGCCACACGGGAGACGCGAAACACATCTCCCATCTTGCCCATGGATAGTGTTATCATAAATTCTCTTGGCAGAGCTGAATCGAAGCGACAAGGGAACGTGCGAATCGGCATAGGCTAGGCGAAGAAGATCAGGAATATCGTTAATCGCAACATCAGACCCCATGCGGACAAATGTGTTGATTTCTTTGCTCGGAAATAAGGTTGTCTGGATTTCCTCACGCGCCAACTCACTGGGGTCTATGAGACCCAGCGGGTAACCTTCATCCAGAAAGGTAATGTTCGAGCCATTATCCTGCCGAAGCGTTACGTGTTCGAACAGCCCACGTGCCGCAATTGTTGCTGCCGCTGCCTTAGGGATCGAGACAGTTGACATTTCGTCCTTAGGCACTTGGTAGGTTCTCATGCAAACAGGACGTCCGCTTTCTTGTACGCCAAAGATGAACCTAACTAATTAGAAATGCGCAGATGACGTGACTTATCAGTGAAGCCTTACACTTTGGTCGAACTATGCGGATCTTTCAGCGGCAGATTCTCTGAGCAGTGTGGATCGTATTTTTTGACAATTTGGTCCATCACCATTTCGAACTTCTTTATGTCAAAAAGTGGCATCGTTTTTTGTCCACCATACTCCGGACTTCGAAGGATTAGAGAGGACAGCTGCCAGTACTCATTCATGCATTCTGACACTGTCAGTTTGAGTCGGCCGAGAAGAAGTGCAAGAACTCTGGTAGTGTAAGCCAATGTGTAGTTTCTCAAGGAGGAATGGTAAGGTGCGTACCCGCCCATGCCTGAACCAGTGATACACGTGAAGTGCTCGCAAAGCTTGGCGTCTTTGTTCCCTTTTGTGTGCGTGAGACTTTCCATGATCCTGGCAAGCATGACTAGGCTACTAAAACCTCTGATGCCACCCCCGTCTTACTGAACAGTCAGCTCGAGGCAAGTCTTCTTTAACGATCTCGGTGTGCTCATACCTAAAGACAGGACACGCAATGGTTGATCAGTATCCGACATTGCTGGAAAATTTGTATATTGAATTTCAGGCGAGAACAGTTTGTTCGCCGTGCAAGTTTGAATGATTTTCGATCGAAGTGGGATTTTAGAGGGAGACAGGTGATTTTATTCTGGACACGAGTAGTTATGGCAGCGAATTACGTGGTTGGTTAATCAGTTAGCTCTTTGAGCAAGTTAAACGTCATATCTTTGTCTGCGAATCGGCTTCCACCGGGCCATTTACCAACCTAGCAAATTTTGGCACCATGGTACATAAGCTTTTCGCACCAATAAGAACAAAAAGGAGCGTGCCGCGCTATGAACCAAAAGGTCGCACCTGTAAGACCCCGCTTTGAGAAGGCGGCCTTACCCCTAAATAGGCTTGTACTAGTTGCCCTTTTCCAAGGTCCAACAAACCTACCCAACCCCAACCCTCATGTATGGCTACGTAGCCGCGAAAAGGTTAACCATCGCATATGATGGAAAATGTGGTACTTTAGTCCGTGCAATGAAACGAAAAAGTCAAACAAGTAACCAAGCGTTAGAATTGAGTTTATCTCGCTCCTTATAAGCTCCGTGTGCTTTTGAATAATATGGCTTAAGTCTAAAGTGTCATAATGACGAACGTTTAGTGCATTTCATGCGTTTCGAAAAGTATGAAGTGACGCAATAAGTGACTGGAAGTTAACAAATCAAAATGGAATTTTCTAGACCGCCAAGGTAAAGTTTGCAAAAAACTCAAATCGGAAGTGAAAAGCTTTTGCAATGAGCGATAACTTCAGTCAAGGAAGAATTGATTTAAGCTTATAGGCTTGCCCCCACGCTACAATCATAGTCTGTTAAACCTACCGCCTATATTACTCTCGCCCAAGTCATGTGGTGGGAGCAATGTAGTGACGCCTCATCGGTTTCGACGCTCTAGCTCCACCATGTTACTACCTAATGAACAGCCAGCTGGCTAGTTAAGTAACCCAACTTAAACTAGTTAGCTAAATCATTACAAAAACGTTTCCCAATTAGTTCGGGTATCCTGAGAAAACACCAGTATAGATTGGCAACCAAGAGAATAACCTTGCGCACTAATAATGCTACGCAACCGCCTGGAAAGACAAATACCTACCACGACTAGGGTGAAGCAAGTTTGAAGTAATTGGTATCTACTTCTGTAGCTGCTCGGTACCAAAGAAAATCTCATATAGTTAGGTGAAAGGACGATCGGTCGGCTGAGGGAAAAACATGGATGATGGAACGATCTGATTCGGACAGTCTTTATCCCCGACCAATCCAAGATCATCGGTTGTCGCCAACCCAAGGCTTATGTTGCTGGTCTAGACAATTCTAATTTGCTATGTCTAACTCCAGGTTACCTACTCGAACTTTCGAATTGCATGAAAACGCTAACTTTCGTCATTATGATTGCTTCAACTCAAGCAATATTATTCCAAAGCACACTAATCTGCTAAAGCGGTATAAAGGTATCATTTGCAAGCCTTGCGACTTGAGTATACTCGAATCTTTAATTTATAGTACTTTGCTGCAATCCCAAAGTGAAAGCGCGGCCTCTTGGCATCAGGGTCTGGGAAACAAAGTTCCTACTGGTAACATACCTTAGGTTTTAGACGTTGGGAAGTGCCGTTTGTTATTTTCATTCCTCAGTGCTCCTTACGGTGAGACCCATCGCAGTTTCACGCTTCTCTCTTCGACTCAAGCTTCTGCTGCGACCTGACAGAAATGGCAGCGGTGCTTAATCAGAAAAGAGATCATTGGATCTTGTCTTTTGGTTAGTGTCTGGACAGAACATGAGATACGCTAAATCTAACGAATCTATCAACAAAGATGGCGGGGGAGTCCGTGCCTTGTCTTCCTTGATTATATTCCAGGAGATAATGCAACGTGCCGGAGCTGGCGGTGGAGATGGACAGTCTCGAAAAGCTCAGGAGGTCTTCAAGGATGTCATTGGCACCAGCGCAGGAGGGTATGTTCTGCCAGTACCAATTATTACCCTTTGGGATAAGTTAAGTTGCTGACTGTAAGGTATCTCTCGCAGGTTGAACGCGATTATGATCGGCAAATTGGAGTTGCCACTTGAAAGATGTGTAGACGAGCTTGAGTCTCTATCTTCTAACGTATTTGGGAGCCCCACACCATCACGGACAGGCCTTAAGTCACCTCGATATTCAACTGAGATCATGGAGGAAAACATTCGAAGAGTCATAACCGATGCAGTACCTGAAAAAGACGGCGATCCGAATGAAACGATACAGCCAAATGGGAGCCGCATGTAAGACACCGGATCTAGATGCAGCATCTAGCTCACACACTGACTTGAATAGGAATACTCACGTCGTCTGCCGCGAGGCCCAGGGAGGTACACTTAACCCGTTGGCGGTTATTCTCAGCAGCAGATCTCACAGAAACCATACGGACCACAATCCCTCAATTTTGGTAGCGGGGCGTGCAACCAGTGCTGCTCCAACCTATTTTGAACCGCAAGTATTTGGAGCATATTCATTCATCGACGGTGGACTTGGTTACAACAATCCCATCCAGACCATCTGGAAGGAATGCAATTGTCTCGGCATTACTGAAAAAGCAACCCGCTTCGTCAGTATCGGTACCGGAAAGCCACGCACAGAAGAGATAGAATTGGCAAACCTGTTATGGGAGGGGAAAAGTGCTTGGACCCGGGCAAGGCGGTTATGGCACGCCAGCTGGAGGCCGTTTTGGGCCGTTCGGCTGTATGGCTTAGTTTCCAGCCGAGATACTCCGGCTGCCCAGCTACGTCGGTACCTGCGAGATCGTAGGGCAAAAGAGGCCCTGGTCAACCTAGCCATGGAGGAAAATGGGCACGAAGTGTTTAAGCAATCTATGCCGGCGGACAGTTACTTTCGGTTTAATTGTGATGGGGACTTTGACGTACTCGATGGTTATAGTCTCCACCAGAGCAATCTGGATGCATACCAACATCTGGAAAACATACGGAAAGTGACAAAAGAATATCTTAAACGTCAGGAGGCAGAGATCGAATACCTTGCAAGGTTGTTATAATCACAGTGAGAATCTCAGGTGATCTGGTTCTTGTTGATGGAGTTGCAGGACAGGTTCCCTAGAGGAAATGATAGGGACTCCTCAACTTTTAGCTAATTGTTTTTGCATCTCAGTACAAGATTTAGCTCCTTTTTGCTAAGCATGTATTGCTTAAGTTGTCAATTCGTGGTTGCCTATGTTATGTTGTTCGAAAGAGATTGGGCATTAATGGTACCATAAAAAATGATCACCTGATCTGCTTTGAAGGGGGCGGCAGCCTCGGTGCTATATCGCATAGTGGGTTTGGGCGGCGCTCAATATAGCGAGTGAATGGCTGTTGACGGAAAAGTCTGGAGGAGCATATAGATAGGTGGGGCATCGAGGTTGCACGCTCTACAACGTTACCCATAAATTACCGTACCTTACCGTATGTAAAAACAAAGGCCTATTTCTAGCAATAAGGGGATATGCGGCTAAACCTAATATGGATAAGCGTGCTTCAGGGTAGGGATTGGATAAGAATTTGTGAATGTATGTGAGGGAATCTGATTTCGAATTCGGCAGTACAATGAGAAATCCATACAAATAAACACGCAATGATGCCTTGCCGCTTAGAGATCCTTTTGTGTTCTTTGAATTGGTGTTGGGTAGTAGGAGCCCTAGAAAAGTCAGAGCCTTAGAACTAACGAGCTTTCTCTCGTCACGTACTAGCTGAGAGCTAAGGAACGACCAAAATCCCGATGGATCCGCTGAGAAGATGAAGACCTGTCCTGATTCTCGAATCCGTATACCTAGACAAACATCTGCCTCGCATATCTCGCTGAACTCGTGCGACTTTTTCTCTAGAGTCATTTTGCGCCGATCTCTTTTTTGTCGAAATAACTTCTTACCCACACCAGGGAAATTTGATCGTGCACGAGGGGTCCTGGCTATTATAGGAGGCGAGTAGGAGTTTAATACTTGATGGAAAGTAATAGCCCGATATAGCGTTTCTGAGAGACGTAAATAACTAGTAACTTCTCGGATCGAGAAGGGTTAAATTCTTCTTTAAAGATAACGCCGTGCGTCTCGCGGGTAAGGGGCCTACTTAACGCGTAGCCCTACCCGCCGTTATGTTTTAGGGTAGTCACTCTATAGGCAACCTGCGTTCGGACTAGCAACCCTCGATACTCTTAGCGCTTCTAGGATTAGCTATAATATAAGTAGGAGACACTACGTAATAGGCATAATTTCCCTAAACTATAAGTAAGGCTTCCTCCCTCTCCTATTCTATTTTATGCTCTATCACTTTATCGTCGCTAGTTCGACTACACGTCCTTTAATAATACTTTGTCTTTTATTTACTATATAACTTGTCTTTCGTTTCTTCATCTTCCTAGTATACCTTATTAGGGCTAGTGCTATTATAGCCTCTAATAGTGCTAGTACCGCTGAGCTTTAGGCTCGCGGAACTAGTGGATATCGCTCCGTTACCTATTTTGTTAACTAGGTCAGTTAGTAATAACCTAGTCTCCTGTCTAAATCACCTAAAGCCACTTACTTAATAAATACTATTTATCAATCTAGGCGATCTATAGCTATAACTTTAACCCTTAGGACCTCCCTGCCGATAAACTAACGCATATACTATACGCCTTTACTAACGTGCACCTAGACTCTGGAGAGGTGTATATTTCCGATCCTTAGGCCGACATAGAAAAGCATTACGCTACCGATTCGTGGAGCGATACTAGAAATAATGTTTACGGCTATATAAAGTAGCTCTTCCTTCTTAAGAAGAAAAACCGGAATCTAAAGATCCTACTATCTATTAGGGGCTAGACTTACTCACCTAACTTTGCTAGCCCCCTTAGCACTACTACGGGTCGTGTAAATTTTGCTTCCTCCGCGAAGGACTTAGTGATAAATCTTAGCTTCGATAGTATTAATATCGACTGGGAAGTAAGATTTACACGGGATAATTAACTAATAGAAGAGGTTTACTAACGAATAACTAGTATCCCGTAGATAGTACCTAGGCCGATAATATAGTCGCGATACTTCAAGAGTTACGCTTAGTATACTATTACAACCATAGTACACTTCTATATCGAAGATACGAACTAAGAGGGGAATTTAGAGCCTAGATATATTTAGCGCTATAGAAGTAAATAACTATCACTTTTTGATTACCGTTATATACCTAGCCGGTATATTCTCCTCGGCCCTACGAGTTCCTTGCTTCGTCCCTAATCCAAATATAGGGCTAGAAAATTATCAGAAGCTCTATATACCTAATATAGATAAGTACCTTAACTTCTAGAACCTTATAGCCTATGATTATTCCGGTAGCTAGGACACTATCGCCGGCTATAACGCTAATCTCTATACCTCGGCTAGTAACCCCTCTAGTACGCCCTTTGATACTAACTAGGCTATTAATTACTATACCTTATATAGAGTAGTAGCCAACAAGATCGTTCTAGGAATACCGCTTTACAGTCGCTCGTTTATAAATACCGATAGGCTAGGTACGTCTTATAGCGGCGTCGGTAGGGGCAGCTAGGAGAATAGAGTGTGGGATTATAAGGCGCTACCCTAAGCTAGGGTAAGTGTCAGCTTCCTCGACTAACCTATAGCTAGCTATAGCTACGATATATTATAAAGAATGATAATTAGCTATAATATACCCTAGGTTACGCATCAGAAGGCAGAGTATATTATATTAAGGAGCCTAGGCGGCGGAATATAGTGGGAGAGCAGTAGTAACAAGAAAGGCTCTAATAGCTTAATCACGACGGTATACCCTAGTTAACTATTTATCTTTTTGTTAGGTCGTTACTTACCAAACCATTTTCTAACTAGATATTTCACCCGTAGGTTATTAATACCTTCGGTGGCGTTAGGGCTCTCGAGAAAGTCGATAACGAGCTAAGATACCTATCTTCCTCTTATAATAACCTAAAGGCTGGCTTCCCTTCCAATTAAGAGGCGGTTTCTGACTCTGCTAAGAGAACACAAGATTAGCAGACAGTGTCTATTGTGCTTACATACCAAGGGAACCATAGAAGGGCTTATTTATTATATGTGGATTACAGGAGCGTGACCTCTACTTGCTTTGACAAGTTTATTAGGGAATCTCTTTTATAAGTATAGAGTTCAAAGAAATACTGGCAAAATCTTGACTTAGTGCTATACAAATAACCTAAAATCTAAATTTGCTCAAAATCTTACAAAGAGCAATCGAGAACGAGGTCGGAGAACTGCGTTGTAATTTGAAAATATCCGGAAACTCGTTTCCTGTCCGAAAAGAATCCTACCTGAAGAACTATTTATAAATATTGAGAAATTTTAACCTGGGAGAAGGCTTTCCACGGTGCTGTACAGCTATTCTCGAAATCGGCTTGACCAGTACATACTTAGACTCTCTTTCTCGGCCCCATCGCCAAGGCCTTAGCGCAGATCATTTATTGAGCGGGACGTATTAAACTAAGAGGCGCACTAAAACGCGCCGTGTATGTTACAGTAATATTACTTAACATTA
>JAPDFA010000163.1:0-36559 GCA_027569415.1 Penicillium janthinellum
CTGGCAGGGAATCACCGAGGATGTCCTTCGAGTTCGGCAGAATCAGAAAAGCGGCAAGCATTTTACTCTGGAGCATTTAGAAGACAGTTCAAGCGAGCATGACACAGACAATGAGTCTAATGATGACGCTGACGGTGATTTTGAAAAAGATATTACAATTCCCTGCGACTTTTCATTGATAGCGGTCGGAGCAGACAGCATGTCTTTCACAATGCACCGGCTAGTGCAGCTAACCGTACGGACCTGGCTCAAAACCCATGGTCTGCTCGAACAGTGGAAGAGGCTCTTCATCGAGAATCTATATTCGAAATTCCCGACTGGTGAATATGAGAATTGGGATAGATGCCGGGCGCTCTTTCCACACGTCAAAGCAGCGGTATCCCAACGGCCGGAATCCCTAGTCTCTTTACAGCAATGGGCTACGCTACTTTATAGAGGCGCGTGGTATGCCCAAGAAAGCGGGTATTTCACAGAATCGATGGAAATTGCATCTAAGTCGAGAAAGTATAGATTAAAAGTGCTCGGTGCCGAGAACGAGAAGGCGCTTGATAGCACTGAGATGTTAGCAAGAGCATATCAGCTGATGGGTCGGTGGGAAGAAGCCGAGCAGCTCTTGGTGCGGGTCATGGAGACTCGCAAGACGAAGCTCGGCCCGGACCATCTCTCTACGCTGACGAGCATGGCCAACCTAGCATCGACGTATAGGAGCCAGGGCCGGTGGGAGGAGGCCGAGCAGCTCGAGGTACAGGTCATGGAGACTTGTAAGACGAAGCTCGGCCCGGACCATCTCTCTACGCTGACGAGCATGGCCAACTTAGCGTCGACGTATAGGAGCCAGGGCCGGTGGGAGGAGGCCGAGCAGCTCGAGGTGCAGGCTATGGAGACTTATAAGACGAAGCTCGGCCCGGACCATCCCTCTACGCTGGCGATCATGGCAAACCTAGCGTCGACATTCTGGAACCAGGGCCGGTGGGAGGAGGCTGAGCAGCTCGAGGTGCGGGTCATGGAGACGCGCAAGACGAAGCTCGGCCCGGACCATCCTGACACGCTGACCAGTATGGCCAACCTAGCGTCGACATTCTGGAAACAGGGCCGGTGGGAGAAGGCCGAGCAGCTCTTGGTGCAGGTCATAGAGACAAGCAAGACGAAGCTCGGCCCGGACCATCCTAACACGCTGACGAGCATGGCCAACCTTGCTTTCACCTTAGAATCTACCGGTCGTCGTTCTGCAGCGATCGATTTACTTAGAAGCTGCGTTACCAAGCAGCAACGAAATTTAGGTCCTGCTCATCCCGACACTGTCTCTAATTCTGACACTCTGCTGGCCTGGGAAACTGGGGATGTGGCTGTCAAGATATGATCGAGTTATGATCAAGTACCTCTTTCTTTATCCGTTAATGTGGAGGCTTCACCGTACATTATCTGATAATATAAATCTGACATGTGGTTCACTACTATTCAGTCCTATTCAACAACCTTGCGTTGCCCAACCTTTAATTTCAAAATGCGTAACTTACAGCTCGTGAAATGTTGTTTCGAAAGAACCTGTACTTCGTAAAATTGTCGAGACACCCCTGCGTTTCCATTAACCGCATTTAGCATGACGCGTTTCGAATTTAGGTTCGAGAAACAATTCCTCTGTGTACAGGGCCGCTCGAAATCAGTTTCACCTATTTCTTTCATTTTAATTTAGTTCAGAAACTGTGTCTTGCATCAAACTATACCCATTATGGTTAGGCTGCCCCTGACGCCGTGCTTGGCGGTATTTTAATACTGTTGTAAAATACTGTATAAAAATAGCCGTTGTATTGTTTTGTATAGGTTGTCCGTTCTAGAAGCTCCCTATAACAAACAAGCTAAATATGCCAAGAACAAGGGGCAGCTGGTTGTCTGGCCACGATGTTGCACATTCCAACTTCAGTCAACTCCTCTCATTCCACCGACAGGACAGAAGTTGTTGAATGAACGAAAAGAAGTGCACAATCAAAGAATATTCCGGTGGGGTGTTTCTTAAAACGCATTTATTGTCGACTCTACAAGCTGCTGCACTCTTCAACCGATCCCACCACCAGTTGAAACCAAAAGCCCAGTATGCTAACGTTGCCTTCACCAGGAGAGTGGTAACTATGTTTAACGACTCATTTTGCGACCGTTCTGATTCTCAAGCTCATACGCCCGAAGTCTCGGACCTGGATTGGCAATACGCACCCACTCCAGGATACCATGATCACACACCACCCTCAGGATATGGATTCAGCCCTTCACCAGATTGCTACACTCAAGATGGCCCTGCAGCCCTCTCTTCTCCCCAGGAAGACAACCCAAGGCTTCTTCAACTCAGCGAGTGGGAAGAATATAGAACAGACGACGAACTCCCTCAAAACGTTATCCGGTATACGATCGAGTGGAAGGTGAAGGTGAATAACCGCTTCAGGTCAGAGGACACGGAACAGGATGTAGCCCTGACCCCGAGCGCTTATTGGCCCTTGGTTCTCAGGGGTAAGCTAGAGAAAATTCTTCAAGAGAGAGTCGCTCGTAATCGACGGGTCAGGTCCGATGACACTTCCATGATTGTGTCGGTCAACGATCGCAAGCAACGGGACCTAAAGAAGCGGTTCAACTCTCTCGATATTGATTGGGTGGCAGTTGAGAAACAGTTACTTGCGTGGGGTAAACTTTATACCCGGGGCAAGGAATTGAGACTCGTGATTGTCTTCCACTATATGGAGGACGACCTTTCTAGGAGCGAGAAACGGGGGAAGTCGTCTGTCACCAAGAAGATGCTCAGTGAGCGAGACGCACAACTTGATGCCGAAGAGTACGTATCTGGGCAACAGTCGATCTGGCGGGCTGTCTACAGCTTGATGCGTTGCCCTTCCCCATCCTGCCACCTAGGCCCGCATTGCTGGCAGGATCCTCATGGGAAAAAACACTATCAACTAAGGACTCATCATTTGAAACGCCTGATTGCTTACGTTGAAGGTGGCGGCGTTTTGAAGTGCCAAGATGATGTTCCTGACACCATTCGTGAAGAGCTCTATATGGAGGAGCAGCATAGGCTAGAATCTTCGCAGTCCAAGAGCAATAAAGGAGCCGTCTCCGGAAGCTGCCCGCCGATCAATATCAACTTCATGGGAACGCAGCCTTCTCTACAGCCAGCAGCGGTTACTCCTATAGCGGCATCCGTCCTGCCGCCCTCGAAAAATGGGAAAGAAATTGATCAGCTCGTCATCGACGGACCCCGAGATGTGGCTGTGAGAGACTACAGTGCATGGCAAGAAACAAACGTCATTGATGAAAATCTCAAGGCCCAATTTCGGCTGGCTTGTGATGTAACGCTCACCAACGGCTTGGACCTTGAACAGATCCATGAGGATCATAATGCGGGATTCTTCATCGAAAAAGGAGTTGCGGTAGGTATCGCACGCCGGTTCGTAGGCGATATTGGTAGATGGGCAAGGGAGGTGAGGGACTGACTACGCAGGCTTACAGTGTGAATGATTGGCGGTCGTTATGATATTAGGTTTAGACATAGATTTCGTGTTCACTCGCCCGCTATTGATTTGTTGTAATTCAATGCTTTCCAAAGAAACGTGGGATATAATGCCAGCTCCACTATCCCAAATCCTCA
The DNA here is from genome assembly GCA_027569415.1 of Penicillium janthinellum. Lineage (NCBI taxonomy): Eukaryota > Fungi > Ascomycota > Eurotiomycetes > Eurotiales > Aspergillaceae > Penicillium > Penicillium janthinellum. The sequence goes on from JAPDFA010000163.1 coordinate 3,632, forward strand.
GGTAGTCACCAAGTACAGTATCGCGCCGTGGATTACTCAATGATAATTTTCAACAAATACTCCAGCATGCCGGAAATGGCCGGTTGCACTCCGTGCTCGGGACCCGACAGCTTCAACACAACCCTCGAGGAATGTAGCGAATCCTTGATCGGGGCTTTGTTCATATTTTTGCCAGTGGCGCCGAATGTATGCCTTCAGCTCGGAGAAAAACTCCTCTATGGGATTGAGATCAGGTGAGTAAGGCGGCAGATACAGCAGTTTCACGCCAGCATCTGCGCACATTTCTTTTATCCCATCAGAGTGGTGAAAAGAGGCGTTGTCCATGACAATCACAGACTTTGGTTCAGGCCATTTCCCACAGTGCTTGAGGAGCTGCTGAATGAAATCCTCGAAAACAGCCGCATCAGTCGAGCCTGGAATACTCGAGACAGCACAACACCATCTTGTGCGTATGCTGGCAAGATCTGCCATCGCTGGTCACGATGGAATTTAGATACTTGCAATGGCGTCAGGCCCAACGGAGACCAGCCGGTGCGTCCGAACCCGATTCGTTTATCGCATCCAGACTCATCCACATACACCAGATGATACGACTTGAAGTCAGATAGGTTATGCAGGTAGAAATCTCGTAGATCAGCGTTTTGTTCCTTTGCTCTCTGTCGAGCTACTTTTTTCGACCATCCGACCGAAGCAAGAGCCCGCTTGAGACTCGAGCTTGTCACCCAAACACGAAACTCATCCCAGAGGAAAAGCACCATCTCATCCACATATAACCCAGGCTTCTCGAGAAGATGGTCACACAAAGTCTGGATCATTGGAGGCGTGGTGCTTCGTCGCCGGCCGACACGAGTCAAGGGAGCTCTGACATTTCCGAAAAGGCGAAGATTATTACGAATGTTGATGATGGAGCGCTCACTACACTCAGCAGCTTCGGCCATCTGTGATATATCCAGGGATCCGCTATGGACCATGTCACGAATCATCTCCAGCTTGGATGGAGGGAGCCAAGGCGCCATTTTGGAAGGTAGGGTGGAATGGGGAAAGAGCGTCGTTGACGCACCGTAAGGAAAGCGTGTCCTCCATGCTCACCCTGCTCACCCCTCTGCTCAGTGGGCAGATGAAATTATTTTTCGTGAAAGTCTTGGGGGGATGCTGGGGTATTGGGAACTGCACGTGACTTTGGGTCCTTTTTGGTTCCTGGGAAGGTGCTGGTATGTACTCCATCAGAAAACTGCGGGCGTTGATCAGTGCTAGCACTGAGCACCAAATAGTTATATCCAATCCACTAAAGCAGGCCCCTAGCGCTGTTGATGAAGAGGAAAAATCGGTATATTTGAAGTGACGTAAATGCTCTATACCCTAGATAGGGGATTGTTTTCTGAGAGTGCGAGGAATATGACACGACCTGATGAACAACCGATTGCCACCGTGGCTGCAGATGTACCAAATGACGAAGGATTGCATGGCCGATACTCTGGAGGCAACCACAACAGGTTTGATCCGTTAAAGGTTATCCATGAAGAGCTGTCACTCAAGCCAAATCCGTTTGCTCCTGGCAAGGTCAAACGACGGGCGCTGGGCGCAACACCCTCAGTGGACCCTAAATCCAAGAAGCCACTTGTTGTGTGAAGATGGGCGGGCGTGCTTTTATCAAATTGAAGGTAAATGGTGTGAATATCAAAGGTGGACACGCACTGGCCGGTGACTAGATCCCATACCCTGACAGTCTTACCATCCGCCGATGCGAGTCGGCTTCCATCTGACGACCAGGAAATCGAGCGAATCCAGTCACTATGTGCCTGAAGGGTAGACGCGGAATGGCCAGTGGCCGGATCCCAGATTCTGACGGTGTGGTCATCCGAGCCCGATGCGAGTCGACTTCCATTGGGCGACCAGGCAATTGATATGACAGAACTTCTATGCCCCTCGAGAACAGACGTGCACTGACCAGTGGCCGGATCCCAGATTCTGACGGTGTCATCATCCGAGCCCGATGCGAGTCGGCTTCCACCTGGCGACCAGGCAATCGACGTGACCAACTCAATGTGCCCCTCGAGGGTAGAGGCGCACTGGCCGTTGGCCGGATCCCAGATCCTGACGGTGTCATCGTCCGAGCCCGATGCGAGTCGGCTTCCATCTGGCGACCAGGCAATCGACGTGACCGCCTCACTGTGCCCCTCGAGGGTAGAGGCGCACTGGCCGGTAGCCGGGTCCCAGATTCTAACGGTATTGTCATACGACGCTGATGCGAGTCTGCTTCCCTCTGGCGACCAGGCAATTGAATTGATCGAACCATAGTGCCCTTCGAGGGTGGATGCGCACTGACCGGTGGCCGGATCCCAGATTCTAACGGTATTGTCATACGACGCTGATGCGAGTCGACTTCCATCTGGCGACCAGTTTATTGATGTCACCAAATTACTATGTCTTGCGAAAATAGACACGGACTGGGTAGAGATCGGATCCCAGACCTTGACGGTCTTATCAACCGACGATGATGCGAGCCGACCTCCATCTGGCGACCAGGCAATTGAGTAAATATAGTCACTATGCCCCTCGAGGGTAGACACGCACATGCGGGTAGCCGTATCCCAGATCTTGACGGTACAATCATTCGAGGCCGATGCGAGTCGGCTTCCATCTGCCGACCAGGCAATCGAGTCAATCCAGTCACGATGTCCCTCGAGAATCGTACACTGGCCATTGGCCGGATTCCAGATCCTGACAGTCTCATCATACGAGCCCGATGCAATTCGACTTCCATCTGGCGACCAGGCAATCGACGTGATCACGTGACTGTGCCCCTCGAGTGCAGACGTGCACTGTCCGGTAGCCGTATCCCAGATCCTGACAGTCTTATCATCCGGGCCTGATGCGAGTCGGCTTCCATCTGGCGACCAGCTAATTGACCTAAACGAGCTACTATGCCCCTCGAGGGTAGACGAGCACTGGCCGGTAGCTGTATCCCGGATCTTGACGGTATCAACCGACGATGATGCGAGCCGACCTCCATCTGGCGACCAGGCAATTGAGTAAATATAGTCACTATGCCCCTCGATAGTAGACGGGCAGTGGCCTGTGGCCGGATCCCAGGTTCTAACGATGTCATCACGCGACACCGATACGAGTCGACTTCCATCTGGCGACCAGGCAATTGATATGACAGAACTTCTATGCCCCTCGAGAACAGACGTGCACTGACCAGTGGCCGGATCCCAGATTCTGACGGTGTGATCATCCGAGCCCGATGCGAGTCGGCTTCCATCTGGCGACCAGGCAATCGATGTGACAGAACTTCTATGCCCCTCGAGAACAGACGTGCACTGACCAGTGGCCGGATCCCAGATTCTGACGGTGTGATCATCCGAGCCCGATGCGAGTCGGCTTCCATCTGGCGACCAGGCAATCGACGTGACCGATTTACTATGCCCCTCGAGGGTTTGAAGACATAAATTCCAGCTTTCATCTACCACTGGACTGTTCAAAATCCAATCTGGTTTCTCCTTCTGAAAACACTTCCTCGTGGTACTTTGAGTTGGGCTAAAGATAAGCCCTGAACTGTATACTTGAAGGGGATTGCTTTCGATCGCATGTCTGTAGTATCGAATAAACCGGGACGCGTCTTGAACTCGGTCTAGCAGGTACTGTGACACTCCTTTTTTCTATAAAGTGCCGGGTTAAAATCAAGATACTTTCGGAATTTAAATAAACTCACATGGAGTAAGCCCTCTAGCTTCAGCATAGCGGTTATTCCTTCTGGTACGCATCCCAAAATGCCGAGGCTTTCGAGCCAGTGAAGATATTTCTGCCCTAGAAACCTTTCCACACAGCCTCCATCATGAAGGGTGTGATACTCGTCTACACCACACCAACCTTCTAAGAGGTGGTCAACCCAATACACACACGCGTATCTTACAGCTGCCAGAGGATTCGAACGTGGGTGTGTGAATTTATCGGTCGAAATTCCGGTAAGCTTAATATCGAGGATATTATGCTGAAGTGTCTTGAACATAGTTTGAAGACATCGCGAGAAGATTGCAAGATGTTCTGCTTCTTGGTCCTCTCGAAATATCTCAATTCGCGCCTTTTTGAGCAGGAATTCCTTTGCAGACTGATGGACGAAAACAATAACGTCCTCACGCCAAGTGAGGAACGAGCCACAAATTGCGATAATCTCCAGTAAAGCTTCATCGTCATCGGAGAGATCATCAGGTATTTCAACTAGCGCGGTCATTTCGTCAAAAGTGATAGGCCGATACGCAATTGACATAACAGCCAGTATTCGCTTGCAGATCTCAGCATCTTCAGACGTTCGAACCTGACCGATCATTCGACTGTATAAAGCATCCAGTCCAGCAGGGAATTGGTTAAGTTTGTTAAGGACATGCCTCCGCGATGTCCTGTTGAGATCTTGACAAACTAGGGCGACCCAGAGGAAAGTGCCTTGTGAGTGTGACAACAAGTGACGGTAAACAGCATCACGAACTTCATCTTCGTACTTTTTGACTTCTGTTAAATGGCGAACCTTATGCCGAATGAACCGTTGCACAGCGTTAGAAACGGATGTCTCGTTTAACTCTAATGAGATAGGCGCTATCTGAGTTGTAGTATTCAGACGCTCTTCGATACCAGGCCAGTTGCGGCTCGAGACAATCCACTTCACGTGTGAATGGGTGGATGATTCCTGGACAACTAAGTCCAGAAGGAGAGGGAGGTCTGTTGTGCATTCGTCTAGTGCATCGATCACTAGATAAGTATTCTGCAGGGTCGTGTCTTTCAAGATATTGTTGAAGATATCTGAGAGCGCATTCCATGCATTGACATCCTCAAACAGCGTCTTTCCCGCTTGGTCATACCGGCTCCTAACATGGGATAGAAGCGATGCTTGCTTCACGACCAGTGAATATATCAAGCCACGAAGCACGGCTGTTGCATTATTGATTCGTACGTCCGTAGCTTGGCAAAAGAAGAAGGCGATATTTCCATTATCTCCGATCGACCGGGTCAATTCGTTGATGATCCCACACAGTAGCATTGTCTTGCCTTTGCCGGGATCACCCTTGATCCAGAGGAGACGGCTGCTCTGGTTGTCTTGCCACTGTCTGAACTGCTCGTTGTCTAGAATCCAGCGGTACGAGTCTATGAGCAACCCTCCGTTGGTTCGCTCGATACGGCCCTTGTCATCATGAGGACTGGTCGTTCGCAGATCCCGTAGGCATGCTTGATTGAAAGACTCTTCCGGTTGTGCTGAGGCAATCAAACTGATTAGTCGTATACTGTGACAGTTAAGATATTCCCTACCTACAGAAGTGAGCAGTTATAGGGCCGTGGTTCCGTCCGATTTGAAGCCCTGAGTTGAGGCCGTCATATGAGATATTAGTTGCCATAATAAACCTCGAGCCAAGTCGCTGCTTAGTGGTACCAAGGTTGACATTGCTGACTTGGAAGTTTACCCCGCAATCAGGTGACCGATGAAGTTGGTCAGGAGAGCCAATCTTTTCGATTTCATACTCCTGATATATCCACAGAGGGTTTTGCTAGGTTAGTTCCCTATCTATTATCATAATGAGTAGTGACCACGCAGTGCCAGTTTACTTATTACACGCAATACGAAAACCTTTAGTTAACGATCAGACAATGCCAGGCATAGAGCAATGTATTTTATTTCAGTACATTACACAGAAAACAATCATGTGACTTTATTCATAAATACGTTTCACGATTTTACCAGAGACTAAATTAAAAATAGACTAGCGTGTTTCAGAATAAAGGTTGAGAAAGAATGGAAGAGAACAAAGAGGTGAAACTGATTTCGAGCGGTCCTGTAAATCACGGAAGGCAATTTCGAATTTAGCTGTAAACAAGCCTCCCTGCATCTTGAGTCTTAGCTTTTCATTATTTAAGTTAGGGAAAGGATGATGAGTCATAATCGCACGTGAGTTGCACTCCAGATCTCAGCCTCGTGTCCGGCGGACTAACTTACCCCTCTTTATCTCACCAGCAAATCCCATCCTAATCTCGAACCCGAAGTTTTACACTTGAGTTGCCATCGTATCTATCTACGTGGAACAAAGCCATCGTGCCGTGTCTTATCAAATGGATGTTTTGTCCTCGGCGGCGAGCATTATCGCGGTCATTCAACTAGCGGGAAGCCTCGTGAAGCTTTGCGGGGGCTACATTCAACAGGTGAAAGATGGACGGGACGAAATAATCACTCTAGAACGGTCGATTGAAGGCATCCAAGAGACGCTCCAAGACCTGCATAAATCTCTTCAAAGTGACGACGGAAAGGCCCTACTCACCTCCTCACGACTCGCCAACAATATTACCGACTGTCTCTCCGACCTCCGAGATTTAGAAGTAAAACTTGATCCAGGAAAGGGAAAGAAGCTGATGAGGAAGGTCGGATTACGGGCATTGAAGTGGCCGCTAAAGCGGGCAGAGATGGAAAGCATGATACGGAATCTGAAGAGATATGAATCTTCTTTCCTTTTATCCCGACAGGTGGACCAAACGTACGTTTATCCAGCATGGTTTTGTGAATCAATCTACATATTAACTAAGAACTTGGATAGCTCTCTGATAGTTGGCATTCCCCAGAATACCGATTATATCAATCGAAAGTCTGAAAGCACAGCCACGGCCAATTATGCGGTCTCGTTTCATGGTTCCAATTTAGGGCTCCAAATAGCGATGAATAATGGACCGATCAATGCTGAGTTCCATCTTCCTCCTCTAAGTAAGTTTGACAGACTTCATATGTAGTAAATCTCTCTAAGAGTTATGTAGGTCTCGACAAGCTACCCTTCGCACATGAGGCTGCATTTGATTCGTATGCAGATCAGTATGATGGCGAATGTCTCGAAGGTACAAGAACCGATATTCTTCATAAAATCATTGAGTGGGCTTTCTCACCGCACGAGAGATCTATATTTTGGCTGCAGGGGATGGCTGGGACGGGGAAATCCACAATATCCCGGACTGTGGCGACATCACTCAAGCGGACCAACCATCTAGGAGCCAGCTTTTTCTTCAAGAGGGGCGAAGAAGACCGAGGCAACGCGAAGAAGTTTTTTCCGACACTGACAAAGCAACTAATGCTCAGAGTCTCTGGGCTAAGGTCTAGGGTACAAAAGGCGCTCGATCAAGACCCTGAAATTGCGACAAAATCGCTCAAAGAGCAATTCGAACAACTACTCCTCCAACCGCTGCTCAATCTCGAACAAGCTGTATCCCGTCTGACCGCTGTGATTGTGATTGATGCGCTAGATGAATGTGACCATGATCAAGATATCCGAACCATAATTCGATTACTACCTGTTCTACAGAGGGCGAAAGCAATTCGCCTTCGCATCTTCTTGACTAGCCGGCCTGAACTCCCAGTCAACATCGGCTTTTCGGAGATCGCGCATCATAAATATCAGGACCTAGCTCTTCATGAAATACCCGAAGAAGTGACAGAACACGACATACGTTTATTCCTACAGGACCGATTTGCGAAGATCAAACACAACAAGAGAATCTTTGAGGACTGGCCTGGCAATGACGTCATTCAAGCTCTGGTTGGGATGTCCGTTCCACTGTTTATTTCGGCTGCCACTGTGTGCCGTTATATCGAAAATTCAAGATTAGAACCCAAATCGCGTCTCTCGGAGCTACTGGCGAACCAAGCTAAATATGTATCGAGAATGGACAAGACGTACCTACCAATCTTGACGCGACTACTGGACGATCAAGAGTCTGATGAGTCGGAGCAGCAGCAGCTCCTGCAAGATTTTCAGCAAATAGTCGGTGTTATCATTCTTCTTGCTATTCCGCTTTCTATAAATGCGCTGTCGAAGTTTCTTGGGATAGAGGTAGACCGGATCAGCAACCAGCTAGATTCGTTTCGATCGGTTTTAAGCATCCCCGACAACCGAGATCAGCCCGTTAGGATTCTTCATCTATCATTTCGGGATTTTTTGGTCCAGTCTAGAACCCGATTTCATGTGGATGAGCCACGGAAGCACAAAGAAATTGCTCATTCCTGTCTCAAAACCATGCAGAGTCATCTACGGAAAGACATCTGTAATCTCGCAAATCCAGGAACGTGTATAGCAGACATCAATCCCCAACTTATCCGCCGGTATCTACCACCGGAACTGCAATACTCTTGTCGCTACTGGGTACACCATCTCGAACAGAGTCAGGGTTTATTGTCGGAGATAAAATATGTGCGACTATTCCTCCTGAATCATTTTCTGCACTGGGTGGAAGCGATGAGCCTGCTAGGTCTTATGTCGGAGGTATTGGGTATGCTTAATATCCTCCACATGGGTTAGCCAGTGAGTGATATAATAGACCGCTATCCATGATTTATACTAATGTATCAGGTGGCTGGTGATTCCGCGATGGCAGACTTTTTACATGATGCAAAGCGCTTTGTTCTTAAGAATCGCCAGATAAACGAGGAAGCACCACTTCAGATATATTACGCGGGATTGATATTTGCGCCTCAGAGGTCGCTGGTCCTTACAGAGTTCAAGCCAGACCTTCCTAGTTGGATATGCCAATTTCCACAAGTTAAAGAAGGATGGAGTGCAGAATTACAAACACTTGAGGGGCATTTGAACACGGTTCACTCGGTGGCTTTCTCACCCGATGGCCGGCTCCTGGCGTCCGGCTCCAGGGATAACACCGTGCGGCTCTGGGACACGGCGACAGGCGGCCTGCAGCAGACTCTCGTGGGCCATTGGGGTCCGGTTCAGTCGGTTGTCTTCTCGCCTGACGGCCGGCTACTGGCGTCCGGCTCTATGGATGAGACCGTGCGGCTCTGGGACACGGCGACAGGCGGCCTGCAGCAGACTCTTGGGGGCGATTGGGGTCGGGTTCGGTCGGTTGTCTTCTCGCCTGACGGCCGGCTGCTGGCCTCCGGCTCGGATGATCAGACAGTGCGGCTCTGGGACACATCAACAAGCAGCCTGAAGCAGGCTCTCGAGGGCCATTGGGGGTCGGTTCGGTCGGTGGCCTTCTCACCCGATGGCCGGCTACTAGCGTCCGGATCTAACGATAACACCGTGCGGCTCTGGGACACGGCAACGGGCGCCCTACAGCGGACTGTCGAGGGCCATTCGAACTCGGTTTGGTCGGTGGCCTTCTCACCTGATGGTCGGCTACTGGCGGCCGGCTCAATGGATGAGACCGTACGGCTCTGGGATACCGCTACAGGCGGCCTGCAGCAGACTCTCGGGGGCCATTCCAACTCGGTTCGGTCGGTGGCCTTCTCACCTGATGGCCGGCTGCTGGCTTCCGGCTCTGATGACCGGACAGTACGGCTCTGGGACATGGCGACAAGCGGCCTGCATCAGACTCTTGAGGGTCATTCGAACTCGGTTGGATCGGTGACCTACTCACCCGACTGCCGGCTGCTGGCGTCCGCCTCTAACGATAACAGCGTGCGGCTCTGGGACACGGCGACAGGCGGCCTGAAGCAGGCTCACGAGGGCCATTCGAAATCGGTTTGGTCGTTGGCCTTCTCGCCCGACGCCCGGCTGCTGGCATCCGGCTCTGATGATCGGGCAGTGAGGCTCTGGGACACAGTAACGGGCGGCCTAAAACAGACTCTCGAAGGCCATCAGGGGTCAGTTTGGTCCGTGGCCTTCTCACCCGACGCCCGGCTGCTGGCATCCGGCTCTGATGATCGGGCAGTGAGGCTCTGGGACACGGCGACGGGCGGCCTAAAACAGACTCTCGAGGGCCATTCGGATTGGGTTAGGTCGGTGGTCTTCTCGCCCGACGGCCGGCTGCTGGCCTCCGCCTCCGGCGATAAGACCGTACGGCTCTGGGACTCGGCGTCAGGAGGCCTGCAGCAGACTCTCGAGGGCCATTCGGACACGGTTCAGTCGGTAACCTTCTCGCCTGATGGCCGGCTGCTGGCCTCCGGCTCCGGCGATAAGACTGTGCGGCTCTGGGACTCGGCGAAAGGAGGCATGCAGCAGACGCTCGAGGGCCATTCGGACTCGGTTCAGTCGGTGACCTTCTCGCCTGATAGCAGGCTGCTGGCGTCCGGATCTTGGGATAAGACAGTACGGCTCTGGGACATGGCGACAGGCAGCCTGCAAGAGACCTTGAACACTAAGGGAATTGTCACCAAAATCGAATTTACTCAAGATGGCTCATATCTAATCACCAACCTAGGCACCTTCAATGTTCCGTCAAGGCACGCGCATCATGCTTCTAATTCGACATTTGCAAATCTGGCGATCTACATTGAGCAAGGACAGTGGGTAAACATGAGCGGCCAAAATCTATTATGGCTTCCTCCGGACTTCCGGCCGAGCTGTTCTGCGATTCATGGGGATTTACTTGCTTTAGGGCATGCATCAGGACTGGTTTCATTTCTACGATTTTGTCTGTAGTTAGAAGGCGTTAATCATTTCCATTTTCATAGCTTACTCTATTTAGTAGTCTCTGTAAAAGAAGGGCTTGGGAGAGAGACCCAATCCATCACCATTCGGTGCTACTAGAATGCGCCACCAACTCCCAGGAGGCTCTTGATCCCGTATAGTATGTTGTGTTCTGGTTGCCTCGGTATGAAGGCCGAGTCCGCGACTAGATCTGGAAGGTTCCGGGCTGGCAAAAAAAAAGGTACATGTCAAACTCCACTAAACAGCACCCATTTTTCAGGCTAGAGTCTTAGCAGTGGGGCCTCCATTCATGAGACAAGTGCAGAGCGGTGAAGCTGGTTTTGCACTTCTCTGTATCTCTGCGACTTTTAATTACTAACTCTTTCTTAGACAATACCAATATATCGATGGTGAAACACGATCTGATCAATTTTATATCACTTCAAGCTTCAAGCTTGAAAATCCAAAATCCAACATATCTCCGCGGCGAGCAAACACCAGGCGATTTTTGACAGCCGTTCCCTCACACTTCGCAAATCCATTCCTGCCTACCCCAAGCCTGGGCTACCGCGGGGGCGACATGACCTCACCCGGCACAGCTTGTTGCGCAGCATGCCGACGCAGGAGCGGAGATGATATTGTCCCAATTACAAGCCGAATACCGGAAGCTCCTTGATATGCATCACGAAACGTTGGATTTGCTACAGAGGGAGGCGTTGAAGAAGGCATAACTCAAGAACCAAATGCATTACTAAAGTGAATGTCTTCAGGCAGTGGGACAACGGTTTCCCGTTTTGAAAAACAGGTCAACAATTACAGGTTGAATTCGCATCTCAGGAGGTACCAATTCCTTCCGCAGATCAAAGAGGGCGAGGACTGAGAGTTCTTTATCTCTACTGTAGCTATAGTCGATCTTTGGTCTTCCATTTCCTGCAATCACGTCAAATTAACCATCCAAGTCGGTGTCTGCATTAAGAAACGACTTGGTACATGAACCCATCATTTTAGCACCACAACGTTCACAGTCGCGTACCACAAGAGCATTCAGCTGTATATACTTGCAAAATACAGAGTTCTGCTCAAGGTGCTCAAGGTGGAAAAAGGAGTAGCAGTAAACCTAGAGAATATACTCCGTACTTTGCTCGCTTCCTGTTGGGGCACACCCATAGTGATATGAGACTCTACTGAAAACTTCATACTTAGTTATTTTGGGGCACCCTGGTAATAGCAAACAAACGCCGTGTATTTGTCACAAAGACGCCGCTGGCTATCTTAAGAAAACTGCATCTCGATTTCAACAAACACGATGCTGAAAGAGAAGATAGTCAGAGAGAAAAATGGCTGTAAAAAGAGAGCGGTGAAAAGAGGATGGCGAACAGAGAGCTGGGAGGAGGTTGGGACAAAACGACTAAGCGTCCTTGGTACAGTGAGAGTCGAAAACAGATTCCCCGTTAGACACGCTTTGTTTCTCGGCCCGTACCCGAAACTACGCTAGTCCATATTTGGTTACTAATTGTCGAAAGAATAGAGCGGTAAATTACTGCGAGGAGAGGATGATTACAGATTGATCTACATTTTTTTATGTTTTGTATAGTAGTTTGGATTTCCGGTAACTCGGTTGTCGCAACCCCGAGTACCAGTGACAAGGGGATTTCCACCTTCCCCAGGGCATCTTCTACTTTGAGACAATCAACTTATTCATCTGATACTGGTTTCGCTTAATCTCATTCGCCAATATGCATACTAGTCCATACTAATCAGCTTGCTCTGACACTAATTACTAGAGCTGAAACTATCTCATTTGTCAACCCCCCCCCAACAAAACCAAATCCCCCGCCATTGACTATATTACACTCATCAGTCAGCATTTTAGGAATCAGCAGCCTTCTTCCTTGCCTCCCACTCATGAGCCAAAATGCCCATATGGATACAATCCCACCACCTCCCACCCTTCCACAAACACTCCCTCCTCCGTCCCTCGGGTACAAAGCCAAGCCTTTGGTACACCTTTTGTGCCCTTTCGTTCCACTCATAGACCGTCAGCTCAACGCGGTGTAGCCCCGCAGTCAGAAAAGACCAATCCAGCATCCACGAGATAGCCTCAGGCCCATACCCCTTATCCTGGTACTGGCGCGCAATAGTAATTCCAAACTCATATGTGCGATTATGTGCGAAAACAGGAGCTTGCTCTTTTAATGAGATCACACCAATTGTCTCGGGGTCCTTATCGGAGCCCTTTTCTGGGATGATGCATATCATAACTGACATAAACATCATAGCTTCGACTTTTGCTCGCAACTCCTTCCGCTCCTTAGTGCTGAGCGGGCGTTGCAGGGCATGCGAGGCCATAGACCCGATTAAAGGGTCGGCATAGAGAGCCTGGAAGAATGCATCGTCTGTCGGATTGTCCTCTGGTGCACGGTAGAGGAGACGCGCAGAGCGGTAGGGTTCCAGTGGGTAGGGATTCATTGTGACGGTCTGGAGGAGCTGGTTGACGGCTGATGGCTAAGAGGTGAAGCTTCGGTGTCTTGAAGGTCATTCAACAGGACGAGATAAGACTATTTATAGAGGGTATTTTTCTCGTTAGTAATGTCGTTGCCTGATCTCAGGAGCTGACTACTTTTCAACTAGTGAGTCATCATCGAATTACGAGCATGATTGCAAAGCCGACGCTAACCTAGGGTAGTGATTCCGTCTTAGTGGTGGATTTAGTGTAATATACAGTATTACAAGTAATGTTGTCGTGCCGGAAATAAAACAAGGCCTCTTTATAGAAAGTGATTTTTACCGCCTCGATTAAAGATAGACTAGCGTGGTTTCGGGTACGGACCGAGAAACAAAGTGTGAATGTCCATAGGGGAATCTGTTTTCGACTGTCACTGTACTCGATAATTTCAAAGCTTTCGCCATGAGCCTAGTTGGCTTGTATATTAGGTTTAAATCATGCAGTCTCAAGGTTTCCCGGTCCGGTTCACGGTGCTGACCTTGGGACCAAGACCGCACCGTGCCGAGGCTTACTCAGGTATTCTCACCACCTCGTAGGAAGCAAAGTAGCGAAAAGAGATATCAGGGTTGGTGCAAACAGACTCGACACGTTTTCGAGCCCCCCTGCAGCCTGGGAGTGAATAAGCCCAGACTTCGATGTCGTCCGTATCCGTCTCAGCGATCATAGAGTAGGCTTTGGGACCCGGGTCCAAGCTTGCGCATCCCTCAACCACCTCGTTTTCTTGTTTCCACACAAGTCGATTCGCGACTTGAGGGGGGTCACCACATGCCAGACCATCCCAGCCTGACACTGCCCATGTAGCAATTGTTGTTGTTGTAAGGAGAAAGCATGACTTCCATCCAATAACGAACTTTGTGGTGAACTTCATCTCGTCATATATTGGGAGCGTCGTATTCTCGAAGGAAGAAGGATGGCCAGGCAACGCGACGAGACTAAGACCGCGAGAGACGAAGCGGAATTTTAACATATTGTATCTATGTCGACTAGAGCACGGACTTTCTTCCGACTGAATATCGACGTTAGTCTGTGGCTTAGCCCACCGTTACGAGGGAGACGACCAAGGATGGTAATATTGGAAGGTGATCAACGGGTCTGTATGTTTTAATCTCAAGACTGGTGAGGCAGTACTGTAAACGTGGCCGGATTGGGACGATTCGGCTTACCCACAACTTCCCCGCCAATAGCTGCGGTTTCGGGAGGCAATTAGTTCCAGACTACTATTAGGGATTGTATATTACTGTAGATGTGGCCCGTGTTAGCCTGCCTCAGCGTTTTAAGAATTGACCTTAAGCCCACATGGGGCTTGTGCTGGCAAGCCCTACCGAATAGAAGGCTACTGCGGTGGGCAGTGAGGCTAGCATCACTGCCGAATTGAGGTAATGACCACAGCTCACTTCAGACAAATGAGCAAATCCTTCGTTGCGAGTGCATGTGGCTCATATCAGTCTCATGGCCAGGGTAGAGTTGGGACGGCCGTAATAGGACACATACAGCATGGAGAGGGATTACATATCACGTAGCCCTCTTGTCTGGCATTCGCTCTTTGGTCGGCCCGCACAGAAGTATTTTCCTCTCAAGACGATTCTCTCAGGAGAAGTAACCTCTCAGAATAATGCTTTTATTCCTGGGGTTCTAAGTACACCATTCTACCCAGGAACGTTTTTCTATACAAGTCTTACAGCCAAGCCTACAAGAGGTGCTGCATGGTTCACGGATCGACGCAAGACATGCTCATTTCATCAAATCTTCCAAGAACATTCTCTCGGGCCGGCGTCGCTGATATCTGTACTGGCCTCTTGTTTCCTGCTAAATGGTACCCATATCTGCGTAGGGATCCTTCATGGTTACCTTGGCTTCACAAAACGAGCTGGCGTAATTGAAGTTTTTTCATCTTCTATCCTACCCATCGCTCGGGAAGCCTTTGCTAGAAGTTGCCTTTCCTTGGTAAGTTGGCCTGCAGCGACACTTTCCCGCCCTTTACGCTCAGAAATTACGAATATGGAATTCTCGCCATGATGATAGCCGCACGGAAACATTGCTCCGGCGGGAGACTTTGGAGATATAGAAAAATTATACAGTGAACGGCTTTTCTATAAATACTTTCCTGCAAGTCAGCCTAGTGGCGATGGGTCGGATGGGTCTATTAGGAGATGATCAGACTGCCTCCACTGCTCTCGTTCAAGAGACAAGAACTGAATATCCGCAAGCCCTTGCTGTGGTTAAGGTGAGGCCGCTACTCCACGCCTAGAAACATCGGCGCAAGAGGCGTCACGGAATCGCTCTTATTTAACCCGGATTCTCCACTGTGGATTCTGGTGCCTCTCACAGAGGGATGCCGGAGATAGATCGTGACTAGTGGCGTTTAAAGCAGAAGTTTGCTGCTCCACGTCCACATGCACTGGCGCTGCTGGCTCGTTACCAGAGGCCAGTGGTGGTGAATTTCTATCCTCAAATCGAGGCGAGTCCCCTGGAGGAGGTTTCCCTTCGTTGGACAGACCGAACTCTTCATTACGCCACTCACGCGCCAATTCCTATTCCAATTATTCCTACTCTTCCTGGGCTCTGCGTAAATGGGCACTGTATGCATCGCTGGGAGCCAGCTTTGCAGCAGCTTGGTCACGATAGAAATTCATCAATATGAATCTTCTTCCACATCCTGATCAATGTGTATTCCTCTCAAAGTTGTTCAAATTGAGCTTCATATCAAATATAAAGTTCTATTTCTACAGTAACCCTCCCGAGAGCTCAAGGATGATCCTTCGAGAACAGGTCCGAAAGTAATCCCCACCCCATAATCAGAACTCAAAACCAGGGATGCTTTTGAGCTTGAAAGCTCGATATTTCGCCTGGAGGCAGGTCGAAAATCAAAGGCCACCTCTATAGTGCAACATAGACTACAGTCATAATGACCGTGAGGGATCCGTAGACAGCCTGACCAATAGCTCCATAGTACATCACGTGGTAGTATGGAAAGTGGCGCGGACGAGCCTCAAACTCTACAAACAACATCTGGTATCCATGGACGCAATCGGCGACATAACCACCTATGAACAGGACAGCCAGACCTAGGACAAATTGTATGCTTCCATAATAATATTGGACTGCACTGTTTTCTCGTAGAAGTCGCGGGTGGGCAACGAGGACGACCCCGAAAATGGACAACAAAGCTGAAGGAACTGCCACAATAATCAGACCAACAAGGACATTGCTCATCAGGTTTGCAAACGTGATGAGTATCATTGAGCCATTGGACATGATGTAGTCCGATCTCGCCCGAGTCCGTAGGATGGCTGAAAGGTGTATCATGGCTGAGCTGAGGGCGGCGATGACCAGCCAGGTAAGGGTGAGGAATAGAACAAGAAGATGTCTTCGTATCGTGCATTCGAGGGATTTTGAAGACATAATGTGTTAAACCGATCGCACTGTCGTTATCAAATTACAGGATCTTGGGTTCCTGATTGTGTTGGTGCGAAAAGAATGGATCAAGTGAGCTGAGGGAATATAAGGAGAAACTTGACTAGGCCAGTGAGATTGACGATATTTATATGGATTATGTCCTGCATTGTACTGCGTATCACGTCTCAATTATTCGCAAATAGCGCTCTATTCTAAGAAGCTGTGCACTAGTCCTGTGGCAGTGCGCTCAGCCCATCTCATTATAGCTAAAGTACGACTTGGGAATCGCCGCTAGGCTCCGATATCCTAGGAGCCCGAATCGATGATCATCCGTTGCACTTGGCGAGCGCAGCAGTCTCCAATTACCTCGGCTCACCATAGACTCATGAAGCTAGGATAGTATCTGATGGGATTTTTGAAAGGTTCGACAGGGATTGGTCGTACTGGGCCGGAATTCTATTATGTGGATCTCAACACTACTGTAATGGCTACTTACTATATACTTTCTTGGCAGTACCACTTCAAGCCACACCCATCCTCTCCAGCAGATGACTTTTGTCTGGCAGGGACGAGGTGTTTCGGGGACGCGGGCGGGGAGATCCTGGAAGCTGCCTGGGCGCCCAGGAGCAGACGACGGCCGCGTCAGGAAAGCTGAGAGGTCTATAAGACTCGTTGAATCAGATGCATGCCTCCATACCTGACAAATCTTTCTATTTTCTCTATTCATGGCATAGCCTCGTCGTGATGTTAATGCAATTACCAACAGAGCTTCTGTTTTGGATTTGCCAATATCTCGACGTGGATGGGGTACGAAATCTATGTCTCGTATGTCGCACACTTTCGCCGGTGTTCCACGACGCGCTACATCAATCAATCCAGGCCTGTGGACAACCACCCTTGTGGCGAGCTGTAGCTCATGGAAACGTGGATGTCGCAGCAAATATCATAGCTCGCAGCAAGCCAGATGTCAATGCCGTTTACCAGGGACGAACAGCGCTATGCGTTGCGCTCCAACGATGCGACAAAACTGCGATTGATTGTCTGCTACAGCAGTCGACAATTGATCTCAACCTTCCATGTTTCTCTGACGCTGACTTACTCATCTCTGCGGCGGAGAAAGGCGACCTTGGGTTGATCGAACGATTACTTCGATTCCCAACGATTGACATCAACTGCCAGGACTTCTTGGGAATGACACCGGCCATGTACAGTCGATTTCGAAAACAGATTACCCCTTGGACACACTGACTTGTTTCTCGGCCCGTACCCGTGCATACGCTAAGCCTTATTTAGTTACCCTGGGACGGTCGCTACTCGGTTGTATTGCGTATGGAAATGTATTGGGTTTCGAGGTCCGGTCGCTGTAAAATACTGGACAATCTGTACAGAACATTTTAGGGAGGGCAGGGGAGGGTCATTGCTCTGGCGACCCGGCTTAATCCCTAACCCTGCCTTCCAGCCTTTTCACCCACGCAGCCCTTGTCTTCATCTTCATTTGCATCTTTCATGGCAAGAAGTGGGCTATTGCTGTAGAGGAGCAACCCTGGCAGGCAAATATGGTTCTCGTTTTTGTTGCCTATGGTTCATGCTTTCTCTGCCGGTTCTATTTGTTGCTGGAGTGTGGAACCCCCCGCGTAGGCTGACGCAGATCTCGAGGACCTTGATCGATCCTATCCTGTCTCATCCGCAACAACCTCATTTCTGACATCTACATGGTCATTTATTGTTCCGAAAAATCCATACTACTGCATATATGTGTGGGTATGGACATGTCGATAAAATAGTCCCTTGCATTCACATTAAAGATGTACGGAAACCTAGAAATCATAGGAGAAACCACACATCAAGGCTAGTCGAAAAAGCCACCTCGACCGGTAGTATTTGAAAAGATCTTTCAAGGCGTAGTTCTTATTGATCAACCAGCAATGCCCCAGAAAGACCGCCCACAGGTTAGTGTTCTGCGTGATCCTGGACAAAAACTAGGCATCCGGGTCTAGGGTGATTAGGCCCCCACGTCTGCCTACGGTAGGAGCCGCCAAATCCACCTCCATACGTCCATCACGATGAGTTCATAAATCTGCATTATCCCGCAGACGGAATCTTGAGCACATATCGCAAATCAAAATGTCTATAATTGACCTCCCGCTGGAATTGCTCCAACTGATCGGAAGTGACCTCAATCAGAAGGACATACGCAACCTGATATCCACCTCTCATCGAATGCACAGCGTATTACAACGAAAACTCTACACGAATGTGACTCTAGGAACAAAAAACGCGAATACGGCTCAGAGTTTTCTCTACACTGTCGCCCGGAACCCGGAATTGGCTGGCTGGGTCCAGTCTCTGGTACTTGCGGCCTGGGAAACCTACCAAGACTGGGAAACCAACAGGAAACCCGAGAAAACCATCGAAAGACCCAATTTTGACGGTGCTCTTATTCGGAAAATGGTTGCTGAAGCAAGCGACTACCCCGAAGAAGAGAAATCGAAATGGCTACAGGATCTAGAGGAGTTTTACGACGATGCCTGGCTCGCATTGCTCATTCCCCAATTGACCGGTCTCCGGAAAATCAGCTTTGAATGGCCGTTCGGTTCCTCCCATGTTAGCATAATGCTCAACAAAGCTGCTATAAATGGAGGAGCTTGTTTCCCTCATCTTGAAGAAGTTAACATGTGTTGGTATGATACGGAAAATGCCATCGCCTCGTATCAGATGCATCCGTTCTTCAAATTTCCATCTGTGCGCAAAGTCAGTGGGTGGAGAGTCGCGGAGAATGCTAAAGAGGAAGAGGATCTTGAGCCCGACCCTACTGAGATTCCTGACCCTACTGAGATTCTCAAGGATCTTAGCCTCCCACCTCGATGTTCAAATGTAACGGATATTGATCTCTCGAAAACCAATGCTGCGGAGGGAATGCGAGAATGGATCCTGGCCTGCAAAACGCTAAAGTCCTTCCGGATCATCCATGGTGGAGCATGCATCTCGTACGATAATATACAGCCCCGAAAACTCTACAATTCATTCTCACTGCACAAATCCACACTGGAGGCTATCTGGGTTGAGCACAACGAATACGCGTTAGACGGTGATAATGACCATGAGTGGATGGGGTCATTTGTCGATTTTTCTGCCTTGAAATTTCTCCGTCTCAGTTTATACAATCTCGTGGGACTCAAAGAACAAGGCTCACTCACACGAAAGATAAGTGATGTGATTCCCTCGTCACTGGACACATTGTTCCTGGACGTTAGGTGGAAGGACTTTTGTGATGTCCTAGACGACTTGGCGGAGATAGCCACTTCAGGGAAGTTCCCTAAGATTGCCACGGTCCATATTGAGACCTACAGCCAATCAACTAGTCCAGAGGAGGATGTAAAAGTTGAATGGTTACAACAGAAGTGTCAAGAGGTTAGAGTTGCGTGTCATGTACATGATGAAAGGAGTCGTGAGTATATGGAAGGTATTCGGCTTCGGAGAAGCCTTTGGCCCCAGTGTGAGGCAGAAGACCCCAACTATCCTTGATAGAGACTTCCTATATATTTCAAAGGACACACAGGAAGGTACTGTAGATCGCGAAAGATAGAGGCTCTAACCAGGGCTAAATCTGGAAGCGATCAAAATTTCCCAGCAATCTTTCTCCGCAGACGTTTCCAGCCGTATCCTTCATCCGCTCCCAGTAGGAACTAGGTGGCAGAGCCACGTCTTGTTCCGGGTCCTTTGCCACCACAGGATTATTCAGTTTTACCCTCCACTAGATCTGGTAATGAACATAATCTAACCGTCGCTTCCCGAGTGTTTCTCCGTCATCCGCCTCACCTTCTAGCATAAAACCCAGTTGATCAGATTGCGGGTTGTGCGACGGTGAACACTCACTGAATATTGGCTCAGATCGGGGGAGGAGCAGATTACAGATGGTGTCTATTCACGGCCAGGTGTAGGGGTATACGAAGGAGTCGGGTCCCGTGGCTTAGGCAAATAAGGTTGGTAGAATGTGATCATTATCGAAAGCGGCGTAAGCCATCCCCACCAGGCAGTAGTACTAAGGAGCCTATTCATGATGCCATCGCACGTTAGCTGAAAACAAGAGGCTGCCACCACGTATATGGTAAGAGGAGTTGTGTCTGACAGGCTGGGCACGGTGATCAGCAGGATCATTGGAGCTTCCATCAGTCTGAAGTTGGTGAATCAGCCTGTGTAGTCAGGAGGTGGGTTGCCTACGGCTCTAAGATTGCGGGTAAGCGCTAGGATTGCCACTCGGGACACGCTACGTGAACGTAGAAGATGACAAGTTGTCAGGTCGCAAGATCCAGCACTGCTGGATTTGTTTGAATTGTTCGCATTGCTCGGGAAAGGGTCCAGCAATACTCGTATCTGCCGTACACACAAAAGCAAACTTATTTTTGACAGTTTTCGTAGAAAAACCGGAAGGTTACTATTTATATTTATTGCTCAATAAGGTCTAGTGTATCTTGGCACTTAGGATTTGGGGAACGATGAAAGAGTACGGGCGTTGACACGGATTTCCGAAAATACTGTAATCTGTTTACGAACATTAGTGGTTTCACGCTTCGTCTCCGACCGATACTGTTCAAAGGGGGAATGAACGCTTCCGGACAGTCGTAAGTTCCTGCGAACGTTTCTGATCATCTGTTCACTGCACTCAGTTGCTTCGGGTATTAGAGACCTGGTCAGTGAATCGTATCATATCACTAATGAGATGTAGCCTGGAGGGGGGAGTCTGTGTGCCATGGAGTGCATACATGATTCTGGCGATTCGAGGTGTTTGCGGAAGGAAAGATGCCAAGGTTGGAATGAAAGTGGCATTGAAGGAAATTGTGTATAAGCAATACATGTAATATACAATAATTTACATTATTCCGTCATCCTGGGGTTTGAACATCTATTCTTCGGAAGTAAATATTTTACAGCTTTTCCTGATACAGACTAGTGCATACCTGGATACGGGCCGAGAAACAAGGTCTGTGTGTCTACAGGGTAATCTGTTTTCGAAATCGACTGTACGCACTTACCTCTGGCGAATTTTGCATTCTGCAGTTTTTTCTCTTGGATGATCGAATGAATGCAAACATCACCAATATCTTCGGCGAGAGTTTGCTGCACTTGGCGGTACAGAAAAATGATTCGGTATCGATCCAACTGTTGGTGCGTCATGCCCGAGTGACGTGAATTGCCGCGATTCGGAGGGCCAAACCCCACTTCATTTGACAAGCCAAACCCGTCGTCATGAGTCCGGGCGCACAGCGCTTGCTCTACTGGACTCTGACAAGGTTGATATCAATTTTCGAGATGATCACGACCGGACCCCTCTTTGGTACGCCGTCAAGAGCTACAGAGATGATGTAGTGCGTATCATCTTGCAGAGGCCAAATGTGGACTTCTCTGGCGATCAGGACTCGGTGACCCCGTTGTCATTGGCGGTTCAACAAGGGCGCGAGGGTATTGTGAAGCAAATCCTAGTTCATCCCAAATTCTCTATCCCGGCAGCCAATACAGGAGTGTTCGAAATCAGTTTCACCACTTGCACATGGAGATTCTTTCTCGAACCCTCTTTTTGAAACCCACTATACCATTTAGAGTTACCCTACCCCTGAGGCATTTTCTTGGCAGTATTCAGATACAGTTATAAATTACAACCTAAAATAGAGTGCGTATTGACCCTGTATGGTCTTAGAGCTTCTAGAACGTTAATTTTGCAAACGAGGCAAACAGACGGGGTCTCCCTGGTCACTCTGGTCACTTGGCCACGTTCGCATTTCAGTCTGTCAATCTCATCTCTCAACGTTAAGAGTGTCTTCAATAAACTAGGTGTAGATACAGCACCGGCGCCTAAAGTACTGGTCAGTGTGACGGTCTCGATCTTACTGATTAGAGGCTGACATTTGATGGACTTGACTGGACGGAATTGCTGACCTTGAATCCCTTTTGAACTTTAGACTCTTAACGAGAACGATGACTGCTAACTCGTATCGCAATGACGATGACCTTCAACCCTCTGATTCCCACTCTATCTATCATGATTGGCAATATGCCCCTACTCCAGGATACTCCGGTTGCACGCCGGCATCTAGGGGCGAATTCAGTCCTTCGCCCGTCTCGTACCCCGACGACGGTCCGGAAGACCTGTCCCAAAACAAGACGGAAGGTCCTAGACTGCTCCAACTATCCGAGTGGCGTGATGGAATACTTGGTGATGAGCTTCCGGCAAACTACATCCAGTATACGATCGAGTGGAAGGTCATGGTGAATAAGAAAGTGATCTCTCGAGATACAGAAGAGGACGTAGCTCTGACACCGAGTGCTTACTGGCCGATGACCCTAAAGTGTAAGTTGGAGAAGTTGTTGGAGAGGAAGGCCTCCTGTAAAGGAAGGGTAAGATCTGATGACACCTCAATTGTCGTATCGGTGAATGATCGCTCTCAACGCGACCTGATGAAGCAATTTGACCATCTTGATATCGACTGGACTGCCGTTGAAAAACAGCTGCTTCGGTGGGGTGCCCTGTTTCTTCGGGGCAAAAAATTGAGGTTAAGTATTACCTTCAAATTTGTTGAGGATGACCGTCTCTGCATACCAATCGCTGGCAGGGTCGAGAAAAGAGGGAGGTCTTCTGTCACGAAACGGATGCTCAACGAGCGAGACGCTCAACTGGATGCCGAAGAGCACGCATCTGGGCAAGAATCCGTCTGGCGGGCTGTGTACAACCTGATGCGTTGCCCTTCCTCCTCGTGCCATCTTGGCCCACATTGCTGGCAAGATCCACATGGGCGAAAACACTATGCACTGAGGAGCCATCATTTAAAACGTCTTATCGCCTTTGTCGAGAAGGGAGGTACCTTGGAGTCTCATAGTGATGTCCCCGACACTTTTCGTGAAGAACTATATCTAGAAGAGCGGCACAGACTGGAGAGCCAACAGTCCAAGAAGAACAAGATGGTTGGTACCTGGGGAGGCTCTCTTCCCATAAACATCAATTTCAATGGGATGCCTCCTTCTTCTCAACCGCAGGTCCCCAACTCAACCGCGATTCCAGCAATGCTTCCGCCACCCAAGGCTCAAGTCAACGATGATCTCAATATTCCTGGACTACGAGATATGGCTGTCAGAGAGTACAGCGCTTGGCATGTGGCAAATGTTGCGGATGACACTTTAAAAGCTCAATTTCGGCAAGCGTGTGATGTGGCATTGGCCAATGGGCTAGATCTTAAATTGATCCATGAAGACCAAGATCACTTCTTCTTTATCGACAGAGGGATTATGGTAGGTATTGCACGCCAATTCGTGAGAGATATTGGTACGTGGGTTCGGTCTTTGAATAGTGTTTCGCCTAGTGAAGTGGCTGAGCAGGCGCCGCCTGAATGAAGATTTCACGAGGCAACAGGTCCAAGACGGCGTTGGTATAAATTGAAGATTAGGTCTCTGATTACATATCTATTTGTGCTCCCCTGAATTTTGTATATTGTTGGACTTGAGCAGTGGACATGCAGGACAGTGTTGAATTACCAGGGGATCATGAAGCCGTAGTAATGAGTAGTATAATATGTGGCACAGCCCAACACCGGTTTCACCAATATAAAATCTAAGAATCCAATCTCAATTGCAGATAACCACACCAGCATGTCGAAAATGGCCTAACGCACTTTGTTTTCGAGATCCAACAACCTCAATGCACCATTCGAGGAAAGCCTGAAACCCTTGTTCTTGGTCTTCCTCATACCGCACCCAGTTCCTTTTGATGAATGCTTTCAATTCCGAGAAGAACTCCTCGATAGGATTCAAATCAGGCGAGTAAGGCGGCAGATACACGAGCTTTACTCCTGCGTTGCTGCACATCTCTTCTATCTTGTCCGAGCGATGGAAAGATGCGTTGTCCATAATTAGAACGGACTTCGGCTCTGGCCACCTTCCGCAATGCCTAAGTAACTGATCAATGAAGTCCTCGAATAGCGAAGCGTCCGTGGAGCCCTGGAATACACGAGAAAGCACGATTCCGTCCTGGCAGTATGCGGGCAGTATCTGGTACCGCTGGTCGCGATGGAAGTTGGCTACCTGCAACGGTGTCACACCTAAGGGAGACCAGCCTGTCCGTCTAAAGCCAATCCGCTTGTCACATCCAGACTCATCCACATACACTAGGTGATGCGACTGAAAATCCGATAGATTATGCAAATAGAAGTCTCGCAGATCGGCGTTTTGTTCCTTAGCTCTCTGTCTAGCCACCTTTTTCGACCAGCCGGCCGAAGCGAGAGCCCGCTTGAGGCTCGAATTCGTAACCTGTATGCGAAACTCGTCCCATAGAAAGATTGCCATCTCGTCCACATACAGGCCGGGTTTTTCGAGTAGACGGTCACACAAGGCTTCTAGCATCGGCGGGGTAATAGTTCGTCGTCGGCCGATACGCGTTGGGGGTGCTCTCACGTTTCCGAACCAGCGAAGGTTATTGCCGATGTTGATGATTGAACGTTTACTACATTCAGCAGCCTTGGCCATTTGCGAGGTTGTTAATGATTTGCTCGATATCATGTCTCGAATCATTTCAAGCTTCGAGTCAGGAAGTCTTGGAGCCATTTTGTGGAGAGACGGGAGAGGGACCTGGACGGGGATGGAGAGAGGTTTTGGCTAAGCGATGGAAGATCGCAGATCGGGGGACGGGGGGAACAATCTACCCCCTTTGCTCCCCCATCTGCTCAGTGACCAGGTGAAATGATTTCGGGCAAAGGTCTGGGGCAAGCTAGGTATTAGGAAACGCACGTGACTTGGCGATCTGGGAGTTCCTGGGAGCCTCGCGGCCCCTCGCAAAGCTGTGGCCCTCAAAAAAATGCGGTTAGCAGACCAGCCCATCATGCTCTCGATCATAGCAATCACAAACTGCAGTCTGGTGATTTTCAGAAGCGTGCTTGAAATCGTTAGGAGTCAGTAGCCTCTTCGGGTGATGAGGTTAAAGCGTTTTATCTGGAAATTTTGGCTGATTATTGTGGACCTGGCTGAATCTGACCCCTCTGGATCGGGTCGATCCGTTCCCAGGAACGCACCAGTCCTACCCCACATGGACATGATTGACAGACACATCCAGGAAGCGGTGTGGGTTGGCTGAAAGGCGAGATTTCCCTGGCTAAGCGATTGGGGGTCACATGATGGCGAGGCCGAGGAGTGCCCCTCTTTCAGCTCGTGGGAGTCTAGCAAGACGCTTCAAGACACATACGAGGCTCATTATTTCCTCATGACATCAATATCATTCAGTGGCAACAATCATGGGCTTCAGATTGGAGATAATCGTGGCCCGATCAACGCTGAAATTCATCTGCCTCCGGGTAAGACAGAAAAGCCGACAAAGATGGAGATCGTCTAACGGCCGTTGCCCCTTTAGAGCGACCAGAAACTCCGCCAGACCCTTTATCAACCGTCCCATTCGCACGCGATCCGGACTTTGTCAGTCGTAATACACTGCTTCATCAGATACGGGAGAAAAGCTCAGTGCCAGGGTCGAGAATAGCGTTGGTCGGGCTTGGCGGTGTCGGGTAAGTGTGGCGCGAATAGTGCTTGGCTAATTGCTCACAACTCGAAGAAAATCACAGCTTGCCATTGAATACTCGTATCAGATCCGGTCCGAATCACCAGCGACGTGGGTTTTCTGGGTCCACGCAAGTGACGAGGCCCGGTTCGAGCAAAGTTTTCGGGATATCGCAGACCAGCTTAAGATTCCGGGTCGCCTGGATCCCAAAATCAACATATTCAAACTGGTCGAAAACTGGCTCCGAGACGAGAAGAAAGGGCAATGGATCTGTATCCTGGACAATGCGGACGACAACAAGTTCCTTTGTTCGCTTCCGGCGGCAAGGAAGGGAGCTTCAATGAAAGAGCCACCAAACGCCTCGACGAAACTTCTTCTGGAATACATTCCTAGATGCCGGAACGGATCTATAATCATCACAAGTCGAAGCAGAGAAGCTGCGCTCAAGATGGTCAAGCATAAGGACCTTATCGAAGTTAACCCTATGGCAAGGTCTGAGGCACTAGAGCTTCTTCAGAAGACGCTTGATCAACCCGAGGAAAGCCAAGAGAGCCAACTGTTAGTAGAAGAGCTTGAATTTATGCCGCTTGCGATTGCGCAGGCCGCGGGCTATATTCGAAATCGGGCACCTCGCTATTCAGTATCACAGTACCTTAGAGACTTCCAGAAGAGTGATAGCGAAGCGATAAAGCTTCTCAAAAAAGAGGCGGGTCACTTTGACCGGGATTGGGAAGCAAAGAACTCAATCTTAGTGACTTGGCAAATATCATTCGACTATATTCGCCACGAAAAGCCATCCGCAGCGGAACTACTTTCTCTTATGAGCTTTTTCGATCGACAAGGGATACCGGAGAGCGTTATCCGCCGCCAGCCGCCCACCAGCTACACCTCAAGGACAGAACTCTTCGACGACTCTAGCGATGGGGAGACATCTGACTCCAACGGAGGAACGGAATTTGAAGATGATGTCACAACTTTACGCAATTACTCTTTTATCTCTGTTAGCGAGAATGGCACTTCCCTTGCTATGCATCGACTAGTGCAACTGACTACGCGCGCATGGCTGAAATCTCATGGAGAGACAGAACGATGGAAGGAGAACTTTATGGGCAATATGCACGAAGAGTTCCCTACGGGTCGATATGAAAATTGGGTGAAGTGCCGGTCTCTCTATCCTCACGTTCGATCAGCGATGTCACAACGGCCAGAGTCACGAGAGTGTCTATTGAGATGGGCCACGCTACTTTATAGAGGCGCATGGTATGCGTTAGAAAGCGGCCATATTGTGGATGTGAGGGAAATGGCATCGAAAGCGCATAAGTATAGAGTCAAATTGCTTGGCGCGGAGGATGAAGAGGCCCTTGCGAGTACTTCGATGTTGGCTGAAGCCTATTCGCTAGAGGGCCGATGGGAGGAGGCGGAACTGCTCAACGTGCAGGTCATGGAGACTCGCAAGACGAAGCTCGGCGTGGACCATCCCGATACGCTGACGAGTATGGCCAACCTGGCATCGACGTATAGGAACCAGGGCCGATGGGAGGAGGCGGAACAACTCTTCGTGCAGGTCATGGAGACTCGCAAGACGAAGCTCGGCGTGGACCATCCCGATACGCTGACAAGTATGTCCAACCTAGCAATGACGTACATGAACCAGGGCCGACGGGAGGAGGCGGAACTGCTCAACGTGCAGGTCATGGAGACTCGCAAGACGAAGCTCGGCGTGGACCATCCCGACACGCTGATGAGTATGTCCAATCTCGCTTTCACGTGAAAATCTTCAAGTTATAATACTCAAGCTCTCGAGCTACTACGAGATTGCCTGGCCAAGCGGAAGCAAACCCTGGGGCTCAATCATTACGAAACCATATTCAGTTCTCAAACTTTACTGAAGTGGGAAACAGAGATGTCGAGGATTGTGGATCTAGTGGTTTCCCACTAGAGCAAGATTGATTTAGGTAGTGTCTGTCGTGATTTCTGTGTATTCCCAAAGGATTTACGACACCCGGAAAGTTCCAACGGCGCAAACCCTTTTCTTATAGCTTATGTAAGCGAGGACTCCTAGTTAACAGATCCTCGCCAATGTTTTAATCTCTTCTTTTCAATCAATCATCTCTATTATCTCAATTCATATTGGTTCCCCTTGCTTATCAGGACCCATCAAATGCGTACAAGGCCATACTGTAGTTACGTAACTTCACAAAAAGATCTTGGATAACTTATTGGTAGGTAGATGAGCAAAGATACTTGAATATACTATCTTTCCTTCGCTGTGGACCTAGCTTTGTGGTCTAATTTTATACAGTGATTTACTTATCTTAACGGACTTTATAGGGTGCGCGAAAGAGCCTGCCGTTATTATTCTGGCTGCCACCGGGAGGACTGTGATAGGTGTGAACGTATTCACGGTCAGGGTATTTCGTGTAATTTATTCAATTGCTTATCACGTGGACTTGTGTTTTCAATACGATTCAAACCTTCAGAATAGCCCTAATCCAAGGATAGCTTAGCGTGTTTGAGAATAGAGTTCGAGAAAGAATCTCTGTGTGCAAGTGGTGAATCTGATTTCGAACCATCCTGTAGCGCTGAGAATTCTCTGATGTGGGAAGCATGTCGCCCAAAGAACGAGAATCTAGTGAGTGAGCTGTTGCGCTGGAATGTAATTGATGTCAATCAAGTGGGCTCTACGGGAACCAGCCCTCTTCAGGTGGCTATCATAGGGCAGCATGTGTCAATCGTTCGACTTCTCTTAGGCCAGGAAGGACGAGTGGCGGTCAACTACCGGGGACCTCAGGACTGGTCAGCACTTACATTCGCTGCTGCCGCTGGACATGGTGAGATTGTAAATTTGCTGTTGAACTGGCCTCAGACAGATGCGAACAATCCCGACGACCTGGGGAGGCGGCCACTGTGGTGGGCCCTCCATGGAAACCATCTCGAGGTTTTGAAATTGCTGTGCGGAGACCCTCGTTTGAAAGCGGTCATAGATTGAGAGAACTACGGGCGTGAAGACGGTCGGTCAGCAACCGTGGACCTATCACAGACTTTTACTCTTAACGTTTCTGTAACATGCATAAGTGAGCATCTCTATGATGTCCTGTTTGAGTAAAACTTTAATCATCAATGTGGACCTCTAATGAAAGATCTCTTTTTTAAAGTCGAGGGAGACGATATATGAAAAAGTATCCAAGGCGGGTGGCCGCTTCAGATCATTGTTAGCAATCGCACGTTGATCATCGGTCGCTAGGCATGCTCAGAATCATCATCGCGTTCTTTCATCGTCTGTTCGGCCATCATATTAAACAGTCTCAGATTGACCTCCATTAGTGGTAACAACCAGCAGCATTTGCCGACATAAAGGGACACTGAGCCGGAGCTATTGGTACTCATGCTGACTTGCCAGATCGCCTCAAGCTATGTCTGAATACCTCGAATCTGGCCATTGTCAGCGAAAGCCTCTGGGCAGGCCGCAGTCCGGTCATAGGGTGAGGTCTAGCGAGTGCGAACGAAGCCCTGGGCCTCCAGAATTATCTGAGGGGCAACGTTTTGAACAGCAAGCCAGGAACAAAAACCATCAGTGGCCCTCCTAGAGCGTTACTTCTCCCTGTGCTTTGTCAGTTGCCCGATATCTCAACAGTACTACTCTTGAGGCAGGAATGTCCTTGGGACACATTCTGGCCCGCCATGACGTGCGATATCGCCGGTCCAGTGATCATTGCCACTCATCGATCCCGTCCGTCTCGGGTGCAGGCAATTCGACGCTATCCTGCAACAGACGCCAAACGACTGGTCGAGAGATTCAACCCTCTTCATCATACCAACATCCTCTCCACTCGTGAATGCTATCTGGATGAATCTTTTGCCTATACGCTCGTAGAGGATCTCCCTTACTCCCTTGAGCACCTTGTGACCTCCGACATCTTTCCTTCGGAAATAGAGCTTGGCGCAATCCTCCTCAGGTATGTATCAGCTCTGGGGGCCACATGGGAGCATTATTGTTGACCACAGCAGATACTTGCAGGCTTGGCTTTTCTTAGCAACGCTGGGCTCGCACATCAATCGCTAACATGAAATGGGATTCTCATCAATCTAGACGGAATAATTAAAATTAGTGGGTATCACTACGCTTCCGATTTTTGCCCGCGGCGTTGCTGACTGCCCCCATAGCACGTCTTGAGACATGTTCGGAATGCTCCCCAGCCGAATCGCGTGCACAATCTACGGCAGCGATCCCATCTATAGCTATGTCACTTATGCAGAAGCAGGAGAAAGGCCTAGGAATTGCCGGAGTATATGACGTTACTAGATGGCCAGTCGATTCGGATGCCGTTAGTTTCCTATCCGCAGCATCGGTGGCGGGGTCCATTAAAAAATTGCAGATGGTGAGTCGGGTGTCGCGGAGGAGACAAGATCGCTAATTCTCGCAGCATCCGCTCGTCATGTTGAGATATCGTCCTGCTTTGGAGCTCGTTCGGTTAGCACGAATCCTTTCAGTCGCTGTGGAAGTAGACTATGCCATGGGAATATCGCTGTAGATGGTTTCATTTATCTAGCCATCGCCTGGTCGTATCCAGCCCAGCACATTATTTCTTGGATGTTTACAATAGTGCGTGGCTAGTCTGTAGGACGCCTACGCTAGGTGTTGTGCTATTTATGGGACGACATTGAACATTGAAGTAACGGGGAAAAGACGATCATTGTCTAAAGAGCTGTCCTTTATTTGCGCGATTGGGTGAGGGAGTGGGGCAATACCACGCGTCGAAGCTTGGTCAGCCAACGATCGCGATTGTGTCTCGGGGCCCAACCTCCTTCGGGGTTGAACCCCAAGTTGAACCCCTAAATGCGTCCACCTTATTTCGCCATCACCAACATGGTCTCTGCTGGCATTACTTAGCGTCTTTTGGTAATTTAGGCTTTGCTTTGGCTGGTTCTTGCATTGGAAACGTCTGCTTGGAATTCCGAGGACAAGTAGCTTCTGGTTTCTGCGCATTCAATTGGTGAGCAGGCTGAAGCGTTGATCTACAATGAAAATATATATATACTCTAATAGCACCAGCATAGCCGCCCAGGCTGACGTGACTGAACTCACCCGGACCGGATGCGGAAAATAACTTCGTAGTTTTGATTCACAATGCACGATCTCACTCTCATACGTATCATGGTTATATCCTTGGTTTACTATACCGTGTCGGACTAGGAGTGTACATTCCGGGGTTCAGTGGAAAACGGACGATACAGTCAACTCTCGTGAGCTGCACACCCCCCTCCACATTTTTTCCCTGTTGGCCTATTTCGCCCCACTTTTACAAATAAAACTCTCGCGGCTGCACCGTTCGTGGTCTGCACACCTTTCATTTCTCCAGTCTCGCTTACTTATCCTATCCGGCCAATCAAAACGCGGGATTCTTCCTCGCCCTCGCCGTCGCTCCCCCATGCCTCACTCGGTGCGATCCTCGGTCGCCCTTTTAGCGAAATTACCCACCCAAAACGATCAAATGAGACTATATCTGAAGCTCGGAGGAAAGCCCTACGTATCTTTGCATCCGAGACACATCCCAACCCTACCCGAGAGCTTGTACTGCATGGTTTCATGAGGAATTTGCCGAATAATCGATCGCACGACAGTTTCTCAAACCCCTTCAACTTAGTATAGGTATCTAGATAACGGCATAGCGGGGACTAGATCGAGAAAGTCCACCGCACACTGGCCGCTGTTAGAGGAGGCCTTGTTCGAGTGGCTACGACGACACGCAACGAAGGGGTTTTCTATAACAGGGCCCCTGATTCGTCCCAAGGCTGCAGAATATTGGAAGAAGACACCGACGTCGGAAGATCAGACCATGCCTGCATTTAGTGCTGGCTGGTTAACCGGCTTCAAACGTCGAAATTCCTTCAGATGGCATACCTTTCGTAGTTAGGCTGCCCCGGTCTCGGACTCGATATACGATGGCTTGACAGCTATCTGCGATGAATTTGCGCCTGAGGACTATCATGTGGGCGAGACTGGCCCTCATTTGGCGTCATATGCCTCATAATGGGTTTAGATTCAAGAGCCATCCGGGGCCAGAAACGAGACAAGACGAGGATAACTATCGTCGTCGCGTCAAATGCGATTGGTTCAAATCGATTGCCCCTCTGGATCATTGGACTTGCAGAGACGTCGCGTATTCAGGGGTATGGATACGGCTTCTATTGGATGTGAATGGCGCCATAATAGGGAGGAGTTTTATTGGGGCTGCCTCACGTTGCCCGCGTTGTCTCACGTGACATCTACCCCGACATTACGGAGGGCTTCCCGTTCTCCTACAACTGCCTCACAAGAGTCAGTTGCTTGCCTCTGGTGGTAGCTCGTCATCTCTCACGCATTCCAGACTCGATTTTGTCCCTCCTATTTCCCCTCTATATATAGAAACCAGCCTCGCAATATACAGACACATTGCCTCCCTACAAGGGAGCGCGGACGGGCCATCTCTGACGCTACAGCCTGATGCATTTACGTATAAGACCGCAGTGACAGGTGACCTATTACGGACAAACTGTACACGCTCCTGTTCCCATCTAGACTGCGAGAGGTCACCAATAAAGGAAGGCTTGATTGCGACCCGAAATTATTGAACAATGATCACGGACGTCTTACCTACGAGACGTGCATAGGAAAAGGTTCATGTATGGATAGTTAGGCTATGATTCTCTCATGAGCCGCATACACCGGGTGTGTGCAAGAAAAGCCCAAGCGCCAGAGGGTGTGCAGCCCAGGAGAGGTTACTGCTAAGAGAGATAGATTCAACGGTGAAAGCCAGCTTGGTTGGCTAGGATGAGTGGGGCGGGGCGGTCTGGACATACTAAGGGGCCGTTGAAGCAGGCACTTTTCACCGGAACAAGAATTCACCGTGCACTTCCCAAAGACCAAGCACCAGTGCTCCCATACTGCAAAATATCCACCGGTAGAGATGTACCTGACGAGACACTGGATAGTAGAGTGATTAAGAGAGGGTGGTGAAAAGAGAGGGTGGTGAAAAGAGAGGGTGGTGAAAAGAGAGGGTGGTGAAAAGAGAGGGTGGTGAAAAGAGAGGGTGGTGAAAAGAGAGGGTGGTGAAAAGAGAGGGTGGTGA
>JAPDFA010000164.1:0-36555 GCA_027569415.1 Penicillium janthinellum
CCTAACCCTAAGCCTAACCCTAAACCCTAAGCCTAACCCTAAGCCTAACCCTAAGCCTAACCCTAAGCCTAACCCTAAGCCTAAACCCTAAGCCTAACCCTAAGCCTAACCCTAAGCCTAACCCTAAGCCTAAGCCTAACCCTAACCCTAAAACCCTAAGCCTAACCCTAAGCCTAAGCTATACGCAATACCCCGTTCCACCTTACAGACACGCGTCTATGGCTAGATCCTACGCGCTGATAAACGACCATCTGGTTATAAATTGACCTAAACAGAAGAAGATTCGCTTGTTGAATGGATAATCTCTATGGATACGCGTGGGGCAGCGCCTAGGCCCGCTACTATAGGAGAAATGGCTAATATCCTACTAGCTGCGCGTGGACTAGGCCCTTCGCCTACTGTTGGTATTAATTGGCCATCAAACTTTATTAAGCGCCGCGATGAGCTTCGTACACGATTCTCGAAGCGATATGACTACTAATGGGCCCTTAATGAAGACCTAAAATCGCTACGAGAGTGGTTTACGACCGTATAACGCGTTATCGATAAGAACGGTATTTAACCGGAGGATATCTACAACTTCGATGAGATAGTATTTGTAATAGGCCTTATATCTTCGCAGAAGGTAGTTACTAGGGCTAAATACTACGGTCGGAGATCGGTTCTATAACTAGGAAATCGTGAATGGGTTACTGCTATCGAATTAATCTGCGTAGATAGCTATTCGCTACCGCTATGCGTGATCTTTAAGGGTAAGGTTGCCCTTGCTAGTTAGTTCGATAACCTACCGAAAGACTAGCGATTTGAGGTCTCGGATAATAGCTGGACTACTGATGAGATTGGTCTACGCTGGCTACAAAAGCTCTTTATCCCATCGACGAATTCGCGTGTATGTAGCCGGTTTCGCTTATTGATCCTCGACGGTTATGGTAGCTATCTTACGCCTTAATTCGACCGAATCTGCGCAGAAAACGATATTATACCGCTTTGTATGCCTGCGTATTCGTCTTATCTACTATAACCACTAGATATTAGGTGTTTTGTAGTGCTTAAGCGCGCGTACGGTCGCTTCGTGAGCGATCTTGCCCGTGTGGGATATAACTATGTCGATAAATTCGATTTCTTGGATAA
Source organism: Penicillium janthinellum (assembly GCA_027569415.1). Classification (NCBI taxonomy): domain Eukaryota; kingdom Fungi; phylum Ascomycota; class Eurotiomycetes; order Eurotiales; family Aspergillaceae; genus Penicillium; species Penicillium janthinellum. The sequence continues at coordinate 1,132 of JAPDFA010000164.1, forward strand.
CTACTAACGCGCGCGGCTAGAAGCCTTTTAACCGAACACTATTTGCAATAGCTTTATAGCTACTAGTCTCGTACTAATTGATGTAGAGAGAGTGCTTTCTAAGCTTAATATCTCTCTTCGAACGCTAACACCACCAAGCAGCCGACTAAGCAGCAGATCTAGCTAATTCACACTAAAGACGCCTAAGACAGTCGTCTAATTATATAAGTAAGTATCCTCGCTTAGGAAATCACTAAGGCAATAGTTAAAGAGCCCTCCTACCTTATTAAAGGTTATGCTAGATTAGCTTGTTAAAGGGTGCGAGATAGTGATGTATAGCGCAGTCCTTCTTAGCTAGGAGAACGCTAATCTACGCGTAGCTAACGAGAAGAAACGCTAGAAACGTAATCGGTCTACTAGGAAGATACCCTACGAAGAGGGTTTGACCGTCGAGGAAGGCCTAGAGCTAGTTGAATAGCTAAACCAGCCTGTTGAAGGGGATGAGATAGAATCGTATGCGCTGGGCGAATTACCTAGTCAGGCAAATCCACTACCTACTAGGGCCCCGCCTAGGTGTAGTGGGTGCAGGGAAATTGGCCACAGGATTAATACATATAAAAATCGCTTTATCTAGTCAAATCAATGGGTGTCGGTTGAGATAATCGATTTTAAAATTTGAGAATGTGGTTAGGTGGCCAGGACGGCTGTGTGGCCAGATCGGCTGTGGATTACGTTAGGGGTTTAAACCCCTAAAATGACTAATTGGATTTAGCGTAAAGTTTAATCCGCGAAAATAACTACTTCGGGAAGGCGGTCCCACCCAACATCAATTCTGAATCGATGAAAACAGGCTAACTTAGAACACGAATAACTCAACAACCAGATGAGATAAAGCTTATTAAGTTACAGATTTGAAATCCCCATATTTTCCTCTACAGTTTGATATTAAATATGAGATCCTATTCTCAATGTGGTATGTCGGCTCAAGATCACTATTTGCTATATAGAAGTTCCGTTTTTTCTTGATTATTGCTATCTATCCAGTCCACATAAAACATTCTTTTGAACATGTAGCACGGTGCTTTGGTATTTCTGGACATGGTTACGTACTTAGTAAATGGAAGGGCTTATCTACTCAGAAAAGAAACGTGCATTCGCGTCCTTAAACAGTTCAGCATTCCGAGTCATCAGCCCTTCACTCAAGCTGCTTGATGTGAAATATGGAGCCAAGGCGTTGAAATGTCCCCGTATTGCTTTTTGGTGGGGGGAAACGAGAAGTGGCTCCCGGCCGATGTATAAGATACTTCAGTTTCTGCCAGGTTTTGAACCACGATTTTTGGAAGGACAAGATCGTTCAAGAGACCATTCGGGAACATTTCAACCAAGGATGGCTCTAACACAGCGCCATCCCTTCAATAATACTTCTAAGCAAACGACATATCCGACAATTATCCGCAAATCGCCAGTGTGGATCCCCGAACCAGCGAGCAAATCAAGGTGTGGTCCGACCCGCAGTCGTCAAGCCCGTTCATTTCCCGACGCAACCTCACGGATTCTTGGACCGGTACAGCTTAAATCATAACGTGCACAACCATGCTGCAAAACCTTCTAGCCTCCATAGTGCAGGAAGACAAACCTCGCGAATAACTTTCGGGTATCTGTGTGTCAAAGTGCCAAACAAAGGGACTAAACGGGAAGGCCTTTCCGCCAAGCATGCCAGGGGATGATTAATAAGCGCTATAGAAATCATTGAACACGTATACCTAGAGAAGCATGGATAGATCTAGTTGATATCGGTGTTGTCACCTGCATAGGTTGCCTTGTTACAACAAGAGAGCTTCCTGGTACCGCACTTGGCCTGAGCCTTCATGTCAGACTTGCCATCAGGGACAGGCCAAGTGTGGTGACCAGGCAGCTCCCTTGCTGTAACAAAGGCAACCTACCCCGGTGACAACACTGATGCCAACTCTGGCAAGCTCGGCGGTACTCGTATCACCCAAAATTGTTGGTCACGAGAAAGGTATGGGAAATAATTTCGCCCATTGTCATATGTTAGATAAAGCCTTGGGAGGATGTACGTAGAGTTTGAACTCCACTGCAGTAGCTCAGCCAAAGTGGTCTTTATCAACGCCTTTTAGCTGTGGTCAAATAATATTCAGCATTTTGACATCTTCCCCATTGCCCATTACAGGACGGGTTTCCACTAGTTCATATGCAGACCCATTCTGGCAGGTTAAGCCTAATGGACACTATGATAATGTGGTTTCATCAACTCCATTCAGATTATGAATGGTCAAGTCCAGCTCAAAATGCATAGTTTCGTTGGATTAGTATTTTCAATACACAGAAATCATTGCAACAACACAAACCGGTTGCGCACTTTTTGATAGTAGAATTAGTTCAAAGCTCATGCAAAAGCTGGTTTTTTTCCTACTTACCGATTGCCCATTGCATGGGGGCTGCCCAATGGCCGTACAGATACAAACCCTGCCACTGCAGCTAGTGCCAGGTAGACTCCAGGCTGCAATATTATTTGCTGAATGTATGTATGTAGATTTCTAGAACCGTAAATACACTTACATATTTGCCGTTGCAAGTATATTGCCGATTAGATGCGCTGATGAAATATTCGTTTTGGCATGTCGTGCCAGGGGGGCACTATAATTGTCAAAAGCACTTCCCTCAGTTAATATTAAAAAAGATGTCACGCAGAATTACCGCATTTGCCAAAGTTGTTGACTTTGGTGTTCAAGTCTGTAGAAACCACTGACAAGCCACCTGCGCACTTATAGACGTTCAGCATGCCATGAATATATGAAATAGTTTGGTAAACAAACCGAAGAGGAACGTAACTGAGCCCAGACAATACTTTGGATACCTGCTGTTGAGAATTGTTAATCAAATCGTGCTTTATGAGGCGGCCGTGTTCATAACCCCTCATCACATATCAGAATGATATCCGTAAGCGATTTGATCATCTTAGAAACTTGTGAGGGAGACCAGGATGCGAAAGGGCTCACCCGTTAGAGAGAAAAAAGAGGAAATGATGAAACCAGTGTTTAGAAAATAGGAGAGGAATGTTTTTATATTCCCTTCGTGACGTTAGCCTCAACGAATGATATGGAGTACCAAGACGAGGATAGGCAGCCCCGGCTAACTTAAGTCAATCTTCCGTGCTGTTAACATTGCCCTACCTTAGAAGCAAGAGAATTTGACATACCCATTTAGACATACTTATCAAATTAGGCGTTTTGAATGGTATTTTAAGCATTCCTTACCTTTACGGTTACGTTGTTTTCCATGATGATGCAAACAGGGTGTGATAACGTCGTTAAGGCCAGCCTCCATTTTCTCACGTCGCGCGACTAATTCTAAGGAGTTGTAAATAGTTCACCCTTTGCTATGGCCACACATTCAATCTGGCATCTATCCATACAAGGGGTAGCTCATGCTCGTCTACCTGGATCGCGATGCGTGTAGAACAACCAAGGGAGTGTAATCATTAATTTCAAGTCCATTATAACTGCTAAAGAATTTAAATCATTTAACAGGACATGAGAGAATGAAGGCTTGAGGGGTGTACGGCTTTGCAAACACATGGGTCTCCTGAACTATATCGCGACAAACTACTTCCCAGTTATTTCTCTTATCTCTTGAAAGTAAAATTCAAGAACAGTGTGCTCTACGTATCATTGTACTTCCCTACCTGGGTAGGAATCTGTCGGCCAGGTGGAATTAGAGAGGTGAGATGAGTCGCCAAGGATGATGCGTGTGATTCTGTAAGAAGAGCACTTCTCTGACTGTATACATTCGTATCCTATGCGGCAAAAATATCGGCCGTGATCGAGTACTTGGCCGGCGAAGGGTCGAGGAAATAGATTGTCATCCATGCTCCTTGATCCAGGGCTCGTATTCTGATTGTGACCTCGTTGGAAAATATGGATCAACTTCATGTTCCAAGACGTACGCTGCAGGTTCGCTAAATAATACAACTGAGCGGTGATGAGTGCCTCGACATCTCGATTTAAGCCACGAGGGATGTAGGCATGGGCTAACTTGTGCTAAGATCACCTGGTATCTCCCTAGTGTTATTACATATTGGGCCTTGGCAGGAGTCACTATCTGCTACATCCGGGAAGCACCGAAAATCAGTTTATTGGTGGCAAATGGTATCTGTAGGAATGAGTGAACCACGTCAACCCACGCTTAAAACCAATGATGACCCGCTTCTGCAAGGCCAATGCTAATCTAAGCGTAAACATGGGACATGGCATCATGGCAGTACGGAATACTGCTCAAATAACAAAAGGTGTTGTGTTATCAATACTACGCAGTGCTTTCTGTCTAAGAGCTGGGTGCGGCTGACGACAGGATTCAACAGAAGTCCTGTCAAAACTCCTAATTTACGACATTTCCTCGTGGAGGCAGATGTGAGGAAAGCGGGGGCAAATAAATAGGGAACCTCACTGGGTTCACTAGGGATGCCGTGGATATCCAAGTCTAGCTTTAACTTAGTCGGCGATCACAACGGATGCGACTAAAATGCATCAGCCGAAGTACAAAAACCCCGTTGAAAATATCGAAAGGCCTTGGAAATTATACAGGATGCTCCTGAGGCGTTCAAGGTATGAAGTTTTGCAGTGTGCGCCATTGGACACTGAGACCTCCAAATTTTTGACTAAACACTGTCCCAGAGCCCACAGGCTAGCGACTTACGCTATTGAGTTTTTGAGCTTTCCGATTAGAAGTCAACAGCGCAAGAAGAGGAGTCCCAACTGGGCGGACAGCAAACATACGTTGGCCGTGTCCTCTTGCGCCGCAGGACTGCAATGGTTATACTACTGTGTTGAATACGATCCATAGAGTTACTCGTCGGCACCTTAGACGGTATTGGGAGCCAGGGAAATGTCCACACGGACCTTGCCAAAAGTACGATATGCGAAGATTAACCCGGGGCGGACTGCTTTCTAGGACTTGAAGTGAGCTCCGGTGATTCAGATTCTTTACGTTAGGTTGTTTCTGCGCCTCGCATATTTGTGCCTTTGCTATGGTCGCACTATGCGAATCATGTCATATCCCCTGCCTGCGTCGGAAGCCAGGTGTACAATCAGCTGAAGGGGTACCCGGGGTGGAAATTTTTCTCGACGGGATATCGATGAATCCCACTAATTGGGAGGATCCAAATACGGCTTGTGAAAAAGCAGCGCCATCAGGTATATTCGCATGTTCGGGACTAGCGGCCCGAGTGTTGACTACGACTAAGCAAAATATCTGAGAAAATGGATTTCGTCGTCTCAAAGGCAATCATGTAAATTCGTTGATAATAGCCGAGTTTTGGCGTCACCACTCAGGTATGTTCTTTGCCTTGGCCACGTCGGTGGTGGCATCGAGACCGCATTTTTTTTACGCATGGAACAAGCGGGCATTTTGAAGTGTGCCCCCGTGTGGGACCCCAAAAACTGCTACCACCTCTCTTCCTATGTTTTATCTCACGGGCAATCCTTTGATGTATTGCCGATTTAGCTTTCATCATTAAACAATATTCATGTGCGATAATCGCGGTCCCGGGCGAGACAGTGAACGGAGACCAGCTCGGGATGACAGTGGAGAAGGCCGTGGTCGGGGTCGTGGAGAGTTCAGAGGTAACTTCAGAGGAGAATCCCGTGGCCGAGGCTGCTTCCAGGGACGTGGTGGCGATCGCGGTCGAGGAAATTTTCGCGGTCGCGATGATCCTGGTGGCCGCGGTCATCGAGGTGTACGCGGTGGCCATCAAGGGCCACGAATCTACAAGTAAGTATTTCTATACTATCCACCTGCCGTAGGAGGCAAGAGGAACGAAAATCCACACCTTTATTTAGACACTGCTGAAATATGGCTCACAGCGAGGGCCAACCGACCCCTACGCCGGATCCCACCGTCGAAAAGGCCGAAGACGCTGGCGCCAAGGCTCTGATTGGAAAGAAAAGGACTGCAGACTCGGCCAGCTCCCCCAAACGGCCAGGTTATGGCACGCTGGGAAAGTCTGTCACTCTATATGCCAACTATTTGTCTTTCACTGCCGTTGGTAAACCACTATTCCGCTATCATGTGTCTATCGCTAAGGACCAGGGCCGTGATGTGCCAGCCAAGAAAGCGCGACAGATCGTGCGTCTCTTGCTCGAAGAGCACTTTGCCAATCACCGGGATAACATTGCTACCGACTACCGATCGAACTTGATCACGTGTGTTAATCTGGGCCTGAATGGGGACGAGACGTTCAATGTTCGGTACAAGCATGAGATCGAAACTGACTTTGTCGACGATCCCAAGGTTTATAGAGTTACCGTCGGAGCTACAGGAACTCTCAACCCCACAGATCTGCTGAAATATCTCACATCAGGCAGTCCCGAAGGCCCACTGATGCAACAAGAGCAGATTGTGACGGCGATGAATGTGATTATCGGACATCACCCCAAATCCCAAATGTCAGTGGTGTCCGTTGGTGGTAACAGGCACTTCAGCCTGGATGCCTCGATGGGTGATAAAGCCACTTTGGGCGGTGGGTTGGAAGCACTGTGCGGTTTCTTCGTCAGTGTTCGTGCGGCCACTGCTCGGGTACTACTGAATGTCCAAGTCAAGTATCTGGCCTGCTACCAAGAGGGACCTCTGCCGGTGGTCATTAGAGATTACCAGTGCGCGAACTCGCGTAGTCTTTGCCAGCTAGAGTTTTTCTTGAGGCGTATGCGTGTTCGTACCACACATATTGTACGGAAGACTAGCAGCGGCAGAGCTCGACCTGCATCAATCAAGACTATCACTGGGCTAGCCACTCCTGCCGATGGCTGCTCTGGAACTAACCCACCCAAAGTGGCTCGCCATGGTGCCGGACCATTTGACGTGCAGTTCTTCATCGAGTCGAAGAGTGCGCAGGGTGCGCCAGTCATGCCAGCGTGCCCTGAGGGGGAGGGCAAAGCCAAGAAAGGCAAGAAAGCTCTCAAAGCGGGACCTGCTACTCCCGGACAGTATGTCTCTGTCGGAGATTATTTCAAGAGAGGTATGTTTATTCGGATGTAAATACTCCAGAGATGTGACTGATGAATCATAGAATACAACCTGGATTTGGACCCGAACTTGCCTGTTGTCAATGTGGGCAACCATCAGTTCCCCTCATACCTCCCGGCGGAAGTGTGTGAGGTTGAACCTGGTCAAGCCGTTGGAGCCAAATTAATTCCTAACCAGACATCTAATATGTTGCGCTTCGCCGTGATGGGTCGCACGCCCGCTCAGAATGCGAAGTTCATTGCGACTAAGGGTGTTAGAATGTTGGGTGTGGGAGAGTCACCGAATGCTACACTTGTGGGATCATCGTTCCACTCTTAGAACCCTTATGACTAAGCTAATATCTGTTCAACTTAATAGTCTGCCTTTGGCGTCCGTGTCGCTAATAACCTCATCACGGTGCGAGGTCGCGTTTTACCTCCTCCTCCGATCCTATATGCAAAACAGAAGGAGATCCTCCCGGTGGCCGGCTCGTGGAATATGAAAGCTGTCCAATTATCCAGGCCCGGTGCTCTGAAAACCTGGACGTATCTCTATGTTCATGGCGAGCGCACTCGCCCACATTGGAACAGCCCAGCTGAACTGATGGAATCCCTGCGCAAGGTTACGTCTGTACTCCAAAACATGGGTATTCTTGCCGAACCACCGAAAGTCGGCCAGCGTATCGTCCTTGATGGCAGAAACGATGTCGAGCACATCGAAAGGAGTGTTCGCGAACTCCAGGACCGTTACAGCCCTTCCTTAATCCTGGGTGTCCTCCACGCTAAGGACACCGTTCTATACAATACAATTAAGCAGGTTTGTGATGTTCGCTGCGGCGTGCGAAATGTCAACGTTCTGGCCGAGAAACTTCAAGCCGCTCAGGGCCAGTACTTTGCCAACGTGGGTCTGAAGATTAACCTTAAGCTGGGCGGTGGAAATCAAACGCTTCGCCACTCTGATCTTGGCTTGTTTGCCAATGGCAAGACGATGCTTGTTGGCCTAGATGTGACCCACCCATCCCCTGGATCAGCACGCAGTGCTCCTAGTGTAGCAGCCATCGTTGCCTCGGTGAACTCCGCTCTCGCTCAATGGCCTGCAGAGATTCGCATCCAGTCTTCTAAACAGGAAATGGTTGCGGATCTTGACGTCCTGATGCAGTCCCGAATCAGGCATTGGGCCCGGCATAACAAGAACGAGTTCCCGGAAAACATTGTTGTGTACCGCGACGGTGTCTCGGAAGGTCAATACGATCTTGTCATTGGACAAGAGCTCCCTCTACTCAAACGAGCTTGCGAAACTATTTACCCGGCTAGCGCCACAAAGCGCGGACTGCCGCGTCTGGCCATTATTGTGGTCGGCAAGCGTCACAACACTCGCTTCTACCCTACCGCCAACGCTGACGCAGATCGCTCCGCAAACCCAATGCCCGGTACCGTGGTTGACCGTGGTATTTCCGAGGCCCGACACTGGGACTTCTTTCTCCAGGCGCACTCGGCGCTTCAGGGAACCGCTCGACCTGCCCACTACTTCACCGTGTGGGACGAAATTTTTTCTCCTGCTAAGCCAGCGGCAACTGGGGGAGTTGGAGCTGCAGATACCCTGCAGGATTTAACTCACAAAATGTGCTATCTATTTGGCCGTGCGACCAAGGCGGTTAGTGTCTGCCCGCCGGCCTACTATGCGGATCTTGTGTGTACACGCGCACGATGCTACTTGAGTGAGCTCTTCGACCCTAGCCCTTCTGTGACGCCAGAGACCAGTGTTGTGGAAACTGAGAGCGGTCAATGTCAGATACCTGATAGCCACCTGGTTGTTGTGCATCCTAACGTGAAGAATACTATGTTCTATATTTGAATGATTGCTTTGTTTGGCAGCAGGCTCATTGTTGGAAATTGACACGGGATTGAGCTACCTGGAAATTGGACATTTGTTTTGGCTTTGCTTCCTGTGTTTCGAGATATGACAGATTGACCTATTCGGTGGATTAACTAACTTCTCAGTTCTGAGGAAATTTATCCTACTATGAGGACTGTACTGTCCTTAGGGCAAATGCGTTTAAAAACCTGACGCAAAAAATAATCCCATCTTGGGTGCATTGTCGTATCTTTCTAGAGCAATACTTTAGAGTAATTTGGCTCTAGCGAAGAAAGATTTGACTACCCGACTTCAACGAGCCGAAAGGCTCAAAGCACTTCGGGTAAGTTGTGCTGTATATTAACAGTGTCTCTTCCTAGATAGTTTAATCTTTCTTTCTCTTCCTGCAGCTTGGTTAAGACGATCGAGCGGCCAAGGCCGGTTATAGCAACTTGGTAGGAATCTCTGCCTTGGATGCCTCGTAGACCATCTGATGGGAAAGTTTACCGGCTGGTGCCTGAAGCAAGAGGGAAATGAAATGGGCCCAGCTCTGATCCTGCTTTCCTCCTTTTTTTCCTTCCACAACCGTAATGCCGTCATTGGTAGCGCCGAATGCAGACATCTGTTCTCATCGCGATTCGCGTGTAACAGGGCGACTGTCTACATTACGCCGGCTTTGCTAGAAGGAGAGGTAGGGGTGATTCAAAGTCAATTTGACAAAACCATACAACAGGCAAAACTGCATGTGGTCATCCACCATCCTACTCACTGGCCGGCATCTAGCTGAAGTATGTTGAGGTTTCAACAGTCTTCAATGCTGCTGAGGCCTCACTGGACAGGAGGTCGTCCGCTCTGAAGCACACTAGCCTTATATGGCAAAGTGGACAGTTGGGAAACGTGTAAAGCACGCTTCTATTCAGGGGGGACTTTACTTAGATATCATCAATATTACTCAATCACTGGCTGTGCTATTGCTTCTCTTAGATCCTATCCCTTATTCCACAAAGCACGGCTGAGCGGACGGGAAGCCCTGTTCTCCCCACCCTATTGGTCGATCCCTAGCATATATAAACGCGGCTTGGAGGGTTGCGGAGATGTGTATTGTTGGATGCAGATCTCTTCCAGGAATCTCAGCCACTTTTCAGTAGGAATTTTCCCTGATGCCCGCGGTTCTCAGCTCTCTCTACCCGTGTAGTCCCGTTATTATCCTTGTGAAGGCATAGTAGTCCTGCATCATCAGTCCGGAAGGACTATGTGTATTGAACAACGGGGAGTCCAGTTCCAGCTAATTGGCTGAGACTGCTCCTGCGTAAATTTCTCCTAATAATCCCGCGATCGCATTGGAAGCATCATAGTGGATGTCGAGTTAGACACGCTTCTGAATACCGACGACCTTGCCTGAGGAATCAGCAAGAATGTTCTCGGTAAGGCCACGACTGTACGATCACCGATATTAACTGTCCGCCCGCTACGCGCGATCTGTGCAATATCCGATCCGTGCAAGTTAATTCCTTGTCTGCCATGAGAAAATATACTTCCACATTACTTCGGCGAAGTTCAACAGTCGCAAGCACCTTGGAAGTCGGGTGGGGCCTAAAAGCAGCAAGTACCTAAAAAGATTTCCTTGTAAGGTGGATCATTGCTCTCGCGTACTCGACAGAAGGTCTGGGCCTTCTAAGCGGCCTTTGGCCTCTGTACTATCCGAAATGCGAGGCCGCAGCTCTTTAGTCATGCTTAGACAGACCTAACGTTTGGCTACAGGATGTTCATGGATAGTGCAATCCGGATATCACAGCTCTCGGAAGGAATATACTGGGGATTTAAGGTGGTTTGATCATCCTCCATTTGTTGATCGGTCATGTTGAATGAGGACCGGCTTTATCAAATGAGTTGCTCCAACAGTGGTATATTCTCGCTTGGCCAGATATCTCCTTGAATTTCTTGTTAGGTGTTACGATCTGGACGTTGAGTTCTTGGAGTAACGGATAAGGAAGGCGGTAGGAGGATTCTGCCGACTGTACTTAGGCTCTTTCTCCTGCTTCCCTGACCTTCTTCTCTTTTTTCCCTAGCTTTGGTTTCTTCGTTGAATGGTACAGTTAGATTCATCATCTCTCTCTTGACCGTAACATTAGACTTCTCAGATGCGTAAGTATGGTCGGTGTAATACTCCGCTTTGCCCTACGGGTACATCGTAGTCGTCGGGGCCCTCTCTACTCACGATGTTGACGTTATTCCAGGGGCTACCATTTCCAAATATGGAGACATATAGCCAAGGAACCGGAAGTCATTTATGCTCTCGTCATACTATGTGTTTATGCCGCCCTGCAGATGAGGTTCGGGCAAGGGTTTATTGGATATTACGACAACTGGGAATCGTTATGGATCGCCGTTCTTAGCCAAGTTTTCTTTTTTTTCTACAACCAGCTTAATATCTATACCGACTGCAGTCGTTGAACTGAGATCCGCCCTCCGTGTGCTGCCAATGTTCCTGCCGGGAAGCGAGCGCCCCCTCACGAAGTTTTATCCGTAGTATGAGCCAGCTGCTAGACCGGTGCGTATCACAGGCACATCAAGGTTACGGACAACTGTCGGCATGGAACAGGAAGCGCTTCCCGGACAGCTACAGGTGCGCTAGGCGGGACCTACACCTTAGGCTTCGCGGAGGACATGAGCCGGGCGTTCACTCGTCGCCTAAAGACTTTTCTGATGACGATGACACATTGCGAAGACATGGCGGTTCAGCGTGTCCGGCCCGACTGTCAGATCAGATACATCCGATCTGAGGCAAGCTAGAAGGTGCTATCGTTCGACAAAACTAGGAATAATAAATCTACAACTCATAGTCTTGCTAGTTATCGCGACTACGTACATTCTTAACTGTAGAATCCGGGGTAAGGGGATTTCCATGGTCATCACCATGCTTTTCATCTTCCGAAATCACCAGAAGGGAGGTTATTAACAGATCACCCAATATCCAAAGCGACTTGTCCCATGGTACCACTAGTAGGGTCAATCGGTATAGATAGAATAGCTGGGCGGCGGTGATGAGGCTGAACTGAATTAACGGGCTGCCCATTTTCTATGGTGTTGTTACGGTCAAGAGAAAGATGCTGAATCTAACTGTACCATTCAACGAAGCAACTAAAGCTGAGGAAAGAAGAAGAAAAGCTGGCGGTCGAGGAGAAGAAGCAGTTTAAGTACACCGGGCAGAATCCTCCTCACCGCCTTCCTCATTCAGTCCCAGTCCCCCAGTCCGCGGTCTATTCGTAACAGGTGTAGTGACCTCCACCTTGTCACCAGTTACAGCTTCCATATGAACCGTAAAGTGACCAGGTATCTATACAAAAAATGGAAACGGTCTTAGCTGTATCTGGCTTCAAACATCATTTTCTTCTCCTAGCCCACTCCCTGGAGACTGGATGAGAAGTGAGCTTCCATTCTAAGTTGAGGTCCAAGTTCGGCGGATAACTCTCTATACACCAATCCTTTCAGAGCACTAGTCATAGATTTGACGGTACTCAGGTCATATCAGAGCGTTCTTAGCTGGTTTTACGCCTATACGGTGTTTATACGTATGTCCTACACTCTTCAGTAGCCTTTTAATAGCATGTCGCTTAGCGATATTGAATCCCGCCGAAGCATTCGAATGTATTTTTATCGTATCTTAGGAGAGGCCATCGTAATTGCTTGAAAGATTTATCCTATGGCAAAACAGAATTGGTTCGATATCCATGGTGCGCTAATTGAATATCCCGTAGTATTTTACCGGTTCTCCGAGGCCTAGGTGGAATCCCTACCACTCCTCAGGCTATAGTCCCTAGCATTTTGTAGGTATAGCGAGGGAGAAACCGTATATGAGATGATTAAAGAGGAAAAGAGTAATTGAACGATTTACACCGTAAAAAAGGTATAGAAATCTGCTCTTACTTTAAGCGTTACTTTTCTATTCGAGCATCTAACAGTCGAAGCTCCTAGCAGTCCCCTCGTCTTTGCGGCCAGAGAGCACGGAATAAATAATACGGCCCATAAACTACACATTCAATCATGTACATAGGCTATGCCATATCTTTCATATAGGCATTTCGTTCGTGGTAACTTGCATGGTAGCTGACTTTAGTAGAGCAGGCGACCTACGCACGGACTACTCTTCGTGAGTTCACGCGCGTCGATGGAGTCGAGAACAGATCTGTAAGGAAGTGGCGCACTATTGCCAGGTCAGTGCGCGTGGGTAAAGCCCCTGGGTAAATGAAGGCAGCAACATGAATCATGTTACCTGTCTCCTTTATGTACGTGCTTGAAATAGGCAGTAGACTCGACGTCAAACACGAGAGGAGATGCATCAACCGCGAAAAGTAGAGTTACTGTGAGATGCGGTAAGCTTGCGGTATAAGCGCTTGCCCCAATAATTGCCATCAATTCCGGGGGTGCATGTTCAATGAAAGCCAACATTGTATAATAGGAAGCGCCTCTACACACCCGTGAGCGTGCGAATTCTAGCACTGAAGTGAGCAAACCGGAGTGCGCACGACACTAATCTACCTACAGGACAATTATTACTCCTGCTACTCCTGACATCACGCCTCTACCTTTAGGTGTGTTCGATGGTTCATGTGGCTGACACGAGCCGAGGGACTCATTCACCGCACGGCAAGACGACCTGACAGACACTCATATGGTAACTAACGGGTCGTGACTGCTTGTACTGAAGCATGCAGTGTTTCTTGCATCTTTCAGTGCCCGATTTGCTTGGCTTATTACGTTCATAGCTGCATTAACAGACTGTCAATCAGTAGGCGTTAGTTGAAGCGAATATAGGAAGCCTTAGCGATAGATGATGCTGGAACGAAGCATGATGGCGGCCGCCCACTAGTTGCCTTAACTGAGCACAAGTACGCGAACCAAGTTCCATTATTTCCACATAGTCTGATTTTGACTTTAGATTCTTAAAATGCGTAAAGTACGTGTGAGATCCACTTAACTAATCCTCACTTAGAGTAAAATGACAAGTAACTGCATACGCGCCACCCCTCCTTGTGGTGCATAAAACCGTCCATCGACCGGCCAGCGCCTACGCCAACGCTGGGAGATCCCCGTTGAAGGCTGTAAGAGGTTGTCCTATGACATACACTACTGGATAGTCCGGCAAGTGGTCGCTGCTCATTGTGCGGCTGTTGTCTATCGGCGGGGTCGCCACCGGCCACTAAAACCGCCCCCTCATTTCCACCGGTTACCGTATTTTACCGTATTCGCGCATATTGCCGATGGCTATGCGTTCGCTTTCACCATTTAGAGGTCATGCTGCGAATACCTGTAAGCCATTTCTCATTCGATGTAACCCAAGACTCGTCACGTAGAGCTAACATCTTTGCTATCATGTGTGTGAATGTAAGTCACTTAATTAGGAAGGCAGCATGTTTCGACGGATTCCCATTCTACAATATCTAACTGTGAAAAAAGGCAGATTCTTTCACATCAGAAAAATAGGCCCATTAACAAGGAATTATGGATTTAGCGTCATTATTTCACTTATGACCCCTGCTCCCCCGGAGCACTTGCGGTATTGTTGTGCTGGTTACTGCTCGATTCAGTTCACTCAGTTTCTTACATTCCTATACTTAAGATACCCTTTGAATATTTCGAGGTCCAGAGACTGACTTCACGGGCGAGATTAAGGCTTCTACCACGATATCAAAACTGAGCTACGGTTCCTGCTACGGTTCCTCGTCCCAACAGCCGGTCAATTCGTCGATATCAGCCTTAGCCGGCTACCAGACCGCACATTTAACGAAGGCGATAAGTGCAAACATTGATAAGAGCCTACGCGTTCAGCCGCACCTGCTTCTGAAAATTCACTGTAAGCTTGTGTTCATTGCGGCATACCCATGTGCACCTGCAGGGGGTTGACAATATTGTCACTGTTTGGTAGTTTCCACGACGATGTGTCACTTGATTTCACAGCAGCATCCGTATAAGCCTGCTTATTTGGGAGCCAATAAGCCAAAGTGGTCCCGATACACGCGACTGACAAAACAGCCAGCCCATAGAGTGCCAGTTTGGCTGCGGGCGAAGGATACATGTCACTGGCGTCCCTGCTGCTTTCAAACCCAGTTTCCCCACTCTGAAGAGCACAGCTCTAATCTGAATACGTTTTTGAAAACTTCTACCTGCGACGAAGGCTCGCTGGCGATCCAAGATCCAGGAGCGATGGTTCACGTACGGGAAGGCTTTTAAAAACCTCCAGCAGACCAACTGTCGCGTCCTTGCCAAGGCATATCAAGTGGCTTGAGCCCAGGAAGCAAGTCAACCATCCGTACAATGGACGGAAGTCAGTCGGAGGGATAACCGTCCAGCTTGATCCAGAAGAGACTAAACCATCGTGGTGGCCTTCTCAAGTCGCCACCGCGAGCCAGATCATCTGCTTAAAGTTGGTATGAGCCCACTTCATTGTTAATGCAATCAATGTACGTAGCTAACCGCAATAGAGCGTATTCGACTGTTAATCCACATTGTCCGAGAGCTGCACACAAGCCATGGGGTAACAGCACTCAAAGTGGCGGATCGGCCCATTCGCGATTAAATTCGACCAAAAAGCAGACTCCGATATCTCGAAGAGATCTACGATATGAGAGGGGCAGAAGAAGGGTTACTCAGTAAGTAGACTGGTAACGTGCTGTTAACACTATTGTCATTCATGAAGCTAAAATTTTCCATAAGGCAAGCAACCGGTCAAACAGCCTTCATATCCGGATGTTTTTGACAAAGCGGAAAGGGCTAGTCGTGCCTCTGGACCTGCAGGGCGTATTGGCACTGGCCGGAACAGCACCCAGTCCACTAGTACGCTTGTCAACGACTGGGCATATGGTCCTGATTTCAACGCCTCTCTTTATTCTTTCACATATTGCGGCCCCCTGTGGCATGTCGCCTCGAGCCAAGGTGAAAACTGCCAAGAGTACGGGCAAACGTTGACTCACTCTGGTCAACCTGCTATATCTTTCCACGTTCAACACTCACAGTGGGAAGCCGGCCTTGTTGAGACATCGTCATGTGCGAGAAGACCTGATTGTACATCTCAATTCCCGTATTGGTATGAAGGTGCCCATGCTCTCACCCAAGCGGAAAGATACAAAACCGCCTACCATATTTCGGCTTCCGGATCACTATGAAAGGTATACACTACGGTCAAAGTATTGGTATATATCAAATTTGAATAAATGTTGTTGTGATAGGATAATGCGAGCATTAGTCAGAACAAGACACTCTTGGCTCGCTCTCATGAGGTAGATTATTAGAAGCGCGAATCCTGGTGACTCGGGATATCGACTTCACATAGGTGGGGACAATCCTAGTCTTTGATAAGGCAGAACAAGAACGCCATGAGAATAATTCGTAATTCCTGTCTATTCCTCGTCATGAGCTCCGTTCTCGATTGGCAGCTCGAAGCCGGTAGTGCCAAAGGCCCACGTTATCCCGACGTCAGGTTGTATTTGGGATTGGCTCCCTGTCGTGACAGCCAAGCATGGGCTTGTCAATTTTTGCTTTCCTCGGCCGATCTACAGCAGATAGAAACACGAAAGATAGCATGCTCGCGGGGCATGGTTGAAGAGGCGAGGAGGTAAAAGACACTTGCTCAATAGGGGGGAAGGGATTTTGTCGAGAATTTGTACGCGATAATATCGCATCAGGCCAAAGCTAGGAAGCAAAATGAAAATGCCCAGAGGCTGAGAAATGAAGTGCAACAACCAGTTGCTGAATGAGACTCATTTAATCCACAACCATGAGATCCTAGCGTGAATGATCTTCTAGTTATCTCGTAATACTACATCTACGTAATCTTCACATTGGCGAAACTGATTGACAGTACTCGCCTGAGCCATCACTTTTCTTAGTTTAGGCGAGAGTGAACATTCATAAAAAAGGATATTGGCGGCATCCGTTGAAAGTGTCTCTCTATATGTTCCTCTCTTCCGTAGTCGGTTACATGTTTGGTCATGGAAAGTCAAGGACACCCGAAAGACTTAGCCCCAGGCCTCTAAGAGCTGGAGTGGAAATGTTGATACCCAGCGGTTAGTACATAGAGCTGCCAAGGGAGCCGGCTGCCATTGAGGCCAAAAAGAAGTAAGGGCTTTGCGTTCTATCGTATGGTTGAATTACGATGAGTATCACCACTTCATCCCGTAACAAGCGTAGACAGTCAAATATGACTACCAGGAGCCGGTGCTAAATGAAACATTCGATCAATGCCTTGACAGCTATTATCAAGTATCGAAAACAAATACATCGTATGGACCACCTTTGTCGTTGGAGACTTTAAGGATACTCGAATGAAGCGGGCTTCATTGATCTCTATCGATAACTTCGTTATGAATACGTGCTCTAAAGTGTCTACTTGTCGTGTACTGTCGGTCAATGTACGAAGGCGCTGACCGTGTCCGTGAATCAACTCTTTATATGTTTCTCTATGGTGACTACAATGGCTCTAACGAGTGGCTACCGCCATTTACCTACTTAATCTGGCGTGCTGGTTGTCCTTATATATCTGCCGGAACTTTCGCAATTCACAAAATTTATTTCATCTGTCTAGTAAAACTCTAGTATGACTGTCTCATACAATAGTTTCGAAGTCGGTTTGTGATTCGGAAATAACATTCTGTTGGCAATATCGATCCTACTTCTCGAACTCACACGCCAGACCTGGAAGACGGTGGATGGCGGTATTGCATATGATATTCGCTATCGCTGCGAAGCTTTTCCCATCACCTGGGGGTGATGACGCGGGATCCGAATACTATGCAATCTGCTTTGCACGAGCTTCGCAACCACGCATCAATCACGTGGTGTTGGCAGAGCATTCGGATTTACAACAAGTGCAAGTGGAAAGTCTTCCATGCTGCATTTTATTCATATGCGTGGGCGAGAATAATAGGTGCGGCCTGTCATGAATTGAGAGTGCGTTTCCCGGCTTACGTAGTAACCTAGAGCGTGGCGGATGCTTGGTACAGCTTTCAACCTGCATTGGCAATGGGGCTACACCTTCGCAATACGGCAGGCGACGTCAACTTCTCGTAAAAGGAATCCGCTATCGCGTTTGGCGGGCCCTTTTCGTTTTGGACTCGTCGTTACAAATGATCACTGGCCGCCCACCCAAATTCAACGCAAAATTCAGCACTACGCCGTTGCCGATTCTTTATCGCAGGGAAGACCTCTTGAATGGCACCCTAAAACTCCTGACGGAAGTTACCGCCGGTAACCAATTTTCGGTGCCTTTACTCCTATTCATTAATATGTGGGGCTGTACGACAGGCGGGGAGAATGGAGTTACACTCAACTGGCAGCTGCGGAGTCAGATGAGACGATATCAAACGAACTAGTTACACACATAGTCACTAAACATGCGGCTTCTGCGACACCCAAGGCCACATTATTCTTTCTTTACATAGTTGATTTGGCGCATCTGAACTACAAAGTTATCGAGACCTTGTACTCTCCATGTCAAAAGTCCTCGTCGGGTCTTGAAATGCGATCTCAGATTTCAATAATTCACTGATCAATGGCTTTTGCAGCTACCAGAAGAGCTGGATTTTACGACGAGCCATGAGACGTGGCCTTTCTCACGCCAGAGATTCAGTTTCGGCCTCCGCTTCTACGCCGCCAAGATCATCATCACCAAACCATGTCTGCATCATCTTGCCTACAAGACAAGTCGGTCACATCCTTCACGACCTTTCTATGAGGATACGGCAGACCTCTGCGTAGGAGCCGCACGTAAAATGCTTAATCTTTTGCCGTCAAGGTTGACCTTACCTGGCTCTATGGTACACCTCCCTTAGTGCAAATACTGCATTATATAATGTTATCTATTGCTGTCCTTTTGACCGAGCTCTTCATGCGCTGTGAAGCGAAATTGAGAGAGGAGAGAAGTGTCATTAACAAGGCTCAAAAGGGTCTACGTTGGCTCCGATGCTTGTCTGACAACGATCCCTCGGCAGGGAAAGCATGGTTGATATGCGACAAGATACCATCTCAGCGCCATTCACAAGGCTCTTTAAGTATCATAGAGAAAGAATCGTGAACATATTTTGCGCTCTTCATGACTTGCTGGACATCTTTGGCTTCTTTCCATAGCTGCCTCTACAACTGTAATGCCCGAGTTTGCGAAGCCTCGTTCTTTGGACCATAGCAAATCTCACCTACATCACTCTTCCCTCAGGCCAAATATTTCTTATTCCGATTACCAGCGGTATTCTGCTCTTTTTCGTAGAATAACAAAACGAAAATTGTAGGTAAATGTGCCGGAGTCCGGCTAGTCTTGGAACGCTTCGTGACCTTAATTCACCTGGAAGACGCATAGAAGAAAAGTTGTTCACACAAAACAACTAGACCCGGAGGACTTTTCAACACATGCGATGGCCCTTGAAGTTGTATTCGGCGCTCGATGCTGAATTATCATGCCACAACTTCGTGATTGGGTCCAGTATGCATAGCATGGCGGACCTGGATTTCTATATCAATTAAAGCTAATTGGTACCCGAGGGCGACCGCTGCAACAGCTTTACCAATGTTTAAACAAGAAGCTCTCAGATAATCGATCCGTATGCGGCGCTGTAAATATTAGCAGAGGGTTAATGGCTTGATGTTGCTGGACTGAATTTTGGCATATTAATCTCTCTATGAGTACGGGCTTGCGGTCGCACTTTTGTGCAAGAGGCTACAGACTTAGATTAAGTGTGTATAATATAATGTGGGCCTGGATCCCCGCACACGTGGGCGTTCCTGGCAATGAGACCGCCGACGTTGAAGCAAAGTTGGGGGCTTCCGGAGGTGTGGGGAGCGGAGCGGAACAACCATACCCCGAAGGGTCCGCCAGCGGTCGCGTCCTTCTAGCATCGACCGCTAAGCTCCGAGTGCGGCGGCGCACGAGGGAAAGATGGGCACAAGAGTGGGCGAGGAAGACAACTGGCAAGCCGAATCAGCGATAGGTGAAGGCGCCAGACAAGAAGGTGCTTCGACTATTCAAATCTCTCTCGAAATCGTACACCTCAATTCTGATTCAGATGCGTTCTGTGCGGATCGCACTGAACCATTTCCTGATCAAGATCAAGGCGGTCGAATCAGATCAGTGTTACTGAGGAGAGGGGTCTCAAACACCGAGACATATCTTGATGCAGTGCCCGTTGTACGCTGATCTGAGGAAGACTTTCCTTGACAAGGTCAGGGCGACTGATCTTGGGAATTCGACGGATTACGATGCAATTGTATCGCACTCCCGCGCAGGACACCCGCTACGTGGCCGAATTCATGCTACAAACAGGCCTTCTGGGGCAGTTCCGACACATCGAGATCGAACCAGAACCAATAGGCGACGAAAACAATGAGCCAGGATAGACTGGCAGGCACAGGGGGTGAAGACGCTGGGTATTAAGAACGCCAAAGCCGAGGCCTACCGAGAGGTCCTGGAAGAATACATCCAACACGTCAACACGCCAGCCGACAACGAACACCACCAATTGAGAATGAAGCAGGAGGATGTGGATGCCGGAGAGGGGAGAGATGGAGATGCAGAGGAAGCAGCAGGCCAATGTGAGGGCAGATAGAGAGATCGAAGGAGGGATTGATGGCATTGAGGGCATTGAGGGCATTGAGGGCGTTTTGGGATTGCTTTTGGGCTGATTTTATATGGCAATACGCCGCTTTCCTATGTATCTACTGTTTCATGCGCGGGACTGGCGTTCAGATCACTCTTGCTTCCGCCGGAGGAAGCGCCTGCATAGCCATTACGCCACTAGTTAGGCTGCAACAGGTTAATAGAGTGTTGATTGATTGATTGATTGCGTGTATAATATAATGTGGGCCTTTGCCACCACATGATATGATTATTAGTGGCGAAGGGCTCAAGCCTACCATGAATTTATCAGCGTCAAATAACCAAAGTTTCAGCTTGTTACAGTCCCGTAGTACTTACCGCATAATGCTGAGAAGTTCCAAAGATCGGTGTTGCCTTAAGTGACGTAGTGTTCACGGTGTCAGGTTTCCAGATGTAGCGAAGCATGCGGTGACATCGACTGCAGCAAGAAATCTATATCTGGGGAAGCACTGAGAATCCAACAGGTGATGAGATATGATGATACAACGGGGACAGTGCGTGTGCTAAGGCAGCGGAGAGAGGTCGTTGACGCGTTCGATATGATGTCGCACATGCTCAAGGGACCGGTAGGGGATGGACACAGTATGCGCGATAGCGCCTTGAGGACTGAGGCATTGGAAACTGCCTTGAAAGTTTGCCAAGTAGGGGGTCAGCAAAACTGGTCGCGGCTATATGGCCACTGCAGACCTCGATCAAGCTCTTGTTCGCTATGGTAGTATTAAGTAGATCTCACTTTCGCTGGCGCGCTAGGACAATGAAAATACACACTCTCTATCTTATACACGTAGAAACCGTATCTGACCTCTCATGCGGGGATTCAGTAACGCATCAGTGGGTTGCATCGGGCCCGTTCCGCGTGGATTGAATGGCCCGAGCCCCAGTCGGTTTGGAAGCATACACAAAAAAACGTTTGAGAAGCTCTCTGGGATCGATTTTGCTTGACTGGTAGCTTACTTGATGAAATCCGCCCTATTTACATGGGAAAGTGTTTGTGAGGGCCCCAGCGGATCACAGGAACGTATATAGGAACAGTAACCCGTTTTAGGATACACTTCTAGCCGATGATCCAGAACTGTAAAAACGAGGGAAAACCGATGAGGTTGGTGAAATTGGTGAGACGGGCGTACCAGGTCGTGAATACGTGTGGCTGTATGTAGCAGGAGGAACGAGCTGTACACTGGCCAAGCTAGGTAGTGTTTTTTCGCGTCTGTACGGCCACGCAGAGAGACATGCACGGGGTACAAGCCCCTGTTTATTTGTACCTTCAACCTCACAAAATGCCTGTAGATGGTCGATCAGCTTAGGGAGTATGAATGTCTGAGCTCGACTTTAGACTGACCCAACCATCGTCAAAGAGACGTATTAGGATAACCTCATCACCCTCTTTAACACCAATGTGAGTTTCTCTGCGTGGGGTAAATTCCATCTCAATACGGTGGACATGCAATCTCAGTAGTCTTACGCTCGGTAATTGGCCATCGTTATGGCTCTCATCGATCGTTTGTAAAGATGTGGCCTCTGATCCTCTTGACGTATAGGAGCTCTCGCTGGCAGTAAAATTCTCTTCCAGACAAGCCGTATCCGGTGAAATGACCAATGTCGGCTTTTCAGGTGCATTGCCATTCAGGGAACAATCATTATCGAGATTAGTCCTTGGGGTGACTATTGCTGGCGGTGGAGGTATAATTGTGCTTGCAACTGCGTTGCTTGTATTGAAAAAAGCCTGTTTGTCGGTGTCGTAAATTGATGGGCTTCTGGGTCCACCTTCGGGGTACACTGATCCTCCTGTGATGTCCCCGTCGTTCTCATCGTGGGCGGTGCGATCGACTCTTCGTCGCTCAAGTCGATCAGCAATCCGGCGTCGGAAGTTGGAAAACGTCATGGCCGTGCGCATCAAGATCCGGATATTCTTTTCAAAAATCCTTTCCATCAAGGTGCGCTTCGTCTCCGACGCCGCGGTACCCTCTTTAATACGCTTCCCAGAACTGAGATCCGAGCAGGTAAAGGAGGCTGAGATTGCGCTCAAGGCTTCCGCACTCATGGCCAGAAAGCCTGTCGAAAGACCTTTAAACTGAGAGAAGGCCGATGCAAATCGATCTTTGGGGTACGTCGGCTGATGATATGTTGCAAGTATGGCTTTCTTTCGATCGGCTTCTCGCTTAAACCAACTGACCACCAAAAGAATTATAAGCAAAGCAACAAGTATCACAATCAATAATTGATAGACGTGAGAATCGTTTGATGTTGATTCCTTCACTTGCGGTAGCGATTCCGTCACCGATGTTGCAGACGTTGTTGGAGAGTCAAATGAAGTTACGGATAGAGTTCCACTCAGCAGGACAGTTGGCGAGCTCTCAAGCAGTTTGGCTGTCATGACTTGGTTCTCATTGGAGATGGGCAATTGATCTCGAGTAAGGCCGTTTGTATGCCACACTGGGGACTGTGGCATGCTTGTTATCATTGCATTTGCTGCCAGAGTTGCTCCCTTCAAAGTGCTAGTTGTTTCGGGCAAATATTTTCCAGGATGGTAAAGACCGTCATCTGCGGCGCTCGACGGTGTTGGTTGGGCCATGGTGCTCACAGCAAGTACTTGGGCATCCCTACAACCCGTGGTCAAAACGAGTGGAAGAATTAAAGAAGGTCGTATAAGGTCGGGCAATCATTGAACTCGTAGCCAGGCGTATCGATCAACTCTTTATGCTCCACACGGCATGTGTATGTTTATTTACTGAATCCGGGTGGTATGTTGAATGATTGAGATTCGCCGTGTTCTTTGGCGTTACAGTAGAATAGTAGTAGCCGGAATGTGTGCCCTGCTCTCTTTGCAAGGAACCCAAGAATCTAGAGGGGGTAAAATTCCTCAGAGAGAAGAGGTTTTAATGGTTTTACAATGAAGAATGATACCAGCGAATTAAACAATTACTACTGAGTGAAACGAATATCCGCAGAAGAGGATCGTAACCAGGATCTACAAAAGGGGTAGCTTCATAATTTTGATTTGTACAACGGCTCATCCTGACTAATACAGGCCTAAAGAAGCACTTCATTCCCTTTTTCCAAGCAAATTATCCTGCACTTCCCCAGACGACGTAAGCCCCAGAACTTAAGAAGAAATTGACACCACGCTGTCTTGTCACCATAGGGTCGCCTCTAGTCTACGTACGTAACGGTCGCAAAAGCACAAATAGTCTTTGCAGCAGCTATTAGTCCAATAACCAGTGTGTTTTTGGGTCAGTGTCGAGCCCACTCGACTCAGGCCCACGATTCAGACAAGGGGTACTAGTATCAACAGGATGCACAAGTATCAAACTTCACTTCAAGGTTTCTAAAATACTCCACCTGAAAATTTTTGATGGTCTCTTGCTACACCCCTCCGGCTTGCACAGTCTTTAATCTAGGGATACGGTGAACCGGTAGCTATTCCGACCAATAGTAATTCTTGCGCCTCTCCATTCCCCTGTCTCACCTTGATATATAATATGCATTTATTGTTTCCTGTTGAGTTACTGCGTGTGTTTACAATGTTCACGAGTGAAGTATGCCGAGGAAAAGACGGGCTTACTCGCCATGATAAAACCACCACATGTCATATCTCAGCAATCGAAAAGTGGCTGTTGAGTCTTCTGGTCAATTTTCCACTAATCCAGACAGTGTAAAACCAGCAAAAAACACATTTTGAATGCTGCGTTTATATAGGATGATCTCACATATTATCGAGGATTTCGCGCCAATCATTATCCGAAGGCACTAGTGAGAGAAATTGAGTAAATACTCAATTCGGTAGAAAGCTCGCTATATCTCGGTTTTCCTGGTGAATTACGGCCTATTTTCCTGCCACCATTGTTATTACCTGTAGTTTCCTGGCCAATTACTATGCACATGCCATATCATTTTGAAATGATGCAATGAGGTAATGACTAACGTCGTGAGTTAAAGAAAAATATATTTCTCTCCTTCATTAAATGTACTATCCCGGTGGGTCTCGTTTGACTCGTATGTACATAGGTCATGTCATAGAAGGCTTGCCTAGCCTAGGTTTCTTGAACAAACGACAAAGGCGATCGACAGCCCTGTTGTATGGCATCATCATTTTTCGACACTTTACATGCTTGCCTTCGAGTTTTTTTTACATCCCTTTCAGCAGCAGATGGTTGGACAAGGGACGAATGCACACTGGGGATGTGCAAACTTAAATTTGCTGTGCTGGATAAACAAAGGTCGGCATCGGAAAGGTCGAGAAATGCGGCAAGGCCGACAGCGTGGCGTAAGTCCAGAGTATGCAATTCCCTTCGAAACTCCTTGCGGCGATGGGAGGACTCGGGATAGGATTGGTCAAAATGTTTCCGCATATATCATCCATGGTGTCCTGTGGACTGAGCACAGTAGAAGAAACGGATACTGTCTCAATAGAAGACAACGAACTCAATTAATAAGTCTGTTGACAAGCGATATATTTTCCCTTCGGTCGCTATAACACTTATTAGAAACATTTCGATTCAAAACCAACTCAGCCATCAAGTGAGCCCAGCGTGTATGAGCTATGGAGTAGTCGCACCGGTGGACTTACATCCGGGAATTGAATTTCGATAGCTTAGTCAGAGCATAAAATTGACCTGTGATAAATCTGGTGAACAAAATTTTCGATGCCGAAAATGACGTTCATATAGATCTCAATACAACATTTTGTTGATTCCGCTGCCTCACTAAGTACACGATCAGCAAATCAGCAAGGGCCGTTCACATTCTGCCCAGATACATGCATACATTTATGGCTGGCCTACTCCATTCTTCAGAGTACGATCAGCTCAGACGTTTGGTAGGGGGATACAGTACAGCCAGCTCAAACTACGAATACCTACAAGCTTGCTTATGACAAATCATTCCTTGGCTGGTGTAGTTCCGTTCGTCTTTTTTCCATTGCCATTTGCTCAGTCCATGTAATGCATTCTGTTGCACATGTACATATGTTGCTCTGGTAATCGTAAACATGGCTGCAATACTTGGAATCTGGAAGGGTTTATCCACTCTCACAGGAAAATTCCATTTGTATTTTAAATAGGGCACCACTTCGAGTGATCAATTCTTCATTCAAACTGCTTGGTTTAAAATAGGAAGCCGAGACGTTAACTATCTCTGGGCGGACATGATCTTTGCTCTTGTTATGAGACACTTTAAGGAGACCTCTGTAAACGAAGAGAGAATAAAGGGCCCCGCTAACTTCCCTTCCCCTCATTTACCAAAAGAGATAAATAGAGAATGTAAACTGTCCCAAGTCAAACTGTTCATTATACATTCGAAGCCAAGGGAGAAATCACAAACACAGGTTGCCAGGATGACCTTAGGAAGCTCAATTCTGGTTCAAAGCCTCGCTAATAGCTCAACTCCAAGAAGCAACAGTTATGCGTTCAGCTTATGCTCTGGTAAATGAATGTTTGCAATATACATCACTGCAAGGAAAAGCAATCTATCAGTCCAGTGTCTTCCGAGCTGTAAGCCGAGGAGATAATGTTTTGGCCGGAGCTGTTGGCACCAGATGTAGACCCTGGACATACAGTCCATTTACTCTCGACATCATCCTAAGTTTATATTGTTTATCATTCCAGATTACATTGACAATGAACCATTCTTGGAGTAGCTTGGGAACGAGTGATAATTTTCGAGATTATTTAGGGGATCAGAGACTGCTGGGAATGCGGTACCGTCCGATGTTACGTCCAAGCTCCTCGCTCTCTCAATATCAAAGGGGTTCCCGGACACCAAAGTTACTAGCAAAGAAGCGTCGAGATAAAGACAGTGAGAGTGAAAAAAAGATATTGATCATGTCCCAAAAGTCAAATCTTGACATTGCAAGGTGTTTTGACTAAGAGCCATTTGCAAGACAAAGCCAAGCTTTTATCAGTCCGCAGGACACAGAAAACGACGCGAGCGAAGCTTCTCATCCAAGCGCGTGACGATATCCTCAACTTCGAAACAAGGGAATGTCTTGGAAGGGAAATGAGAAACTATGCGGGAACTTGCCTTTTCCGATGCATCCAATTCTACATCGCGCCGTTTTGAGAACAGTTGTCTTCAATATCAAATGTGGAATTGATGTGTTCTTCGTACTGAACTTATGAAAGGCTTTTTTGGATAAGACTGTGTGTGTTTCTATTATCGCCGGAACTCATATCATGAGATTTCCAAACTCTACAGTTTCCCTCAGCTACTTCAAAATGAAGAGTTAAGCCGAACTTCCAAGTCGTCAAATAAGTGAACAATTCTTACTGCCATGTTCGAAACCAGATTCTCCTGGCGTGTGCTCACAGGTTGTTTCCCACGCCCTAAATTGACCCACGCCGACCCGTATACAATTTGCAAATAGCTCTTGAGATCCAAAAGGAGACTCTCGTTTTCTATTACTTGATACACTATTTTCTAATAAAATGCCTGAGCCGGGCGAGAAAATGGTACCCGTTACAATTCGGACAGTAAGACATGCACCCACCAACACTCTATCCAGAGTGTCGGTCAAGGTTCTCCATACAAAATGGCATTTAGACTGCCTCGTTCGAAGCTACGCATTTTTTGTGATATGGTACAGAGCCTGTCGGTACCCAGCAAATAAGCTCCATGAAATCCAGAAAAGGTATGATCAAGGCAATTCACAACAATTCGTGGTACTCTGAGAAAGCTTTCACCAATCCCAGGTCGAATCGGTTTAAGAGCACCCGTTTGAAGTCAATCTTGTAAATCCATACCAGTTGTCGTAGTTCAGTCGGCAAATTTTCAGACAGCGAAGCATCGGCCCGAGGAAGTGGATCCTGCTTTATAGCCGGGAAAAACGAGCGATCAAGTGGGCAACAAAAGTCAGGATCGCGGGCGGCGGTATCTCCCCCTAGACAGTACTGCAGCTCTACCAAAGTGCATCAAGCCAGTGGTAACACATGCGCCACGGTCTGACTGGACCCATCGGGAGACAAAACACACCCGCTCCACCGAAAGCACAGTCCAAGAGATGTCACTGATCCGGGAGCCGTCGGCGTCCAAGGCAGCTGCTACTACTCCTTTATAAGTGGAAACGAGGTACCCTACTCATCCAAACTTTGTCCCCACCTATCACTGCGCTTATCCGGACTCTGCCTTAAGACCAGCCCATCTGGAGTGCATTGTGGCGGGCTCAGAAACAAAGGGGCGGCATCAAGTCAGATTCTCGCTTCCCACAAGCCGGATCGTTGAAATAAATATGGACTTGGACATATTAACCGACCGCAAGCATCACTCTATTGCTGATGGCGTCGTTGCAAGCTGAGCCCTCTACTGAGATTGAGATCGGAAGAAGTCCGTACAGTTCACATCGACAACATCCTTTTCATACTTGCCTCAGGGTGCGAGGGCCACAAAGGCGCCGCCACTGGGCCGCTCAATTACAACCTGGAGGTCGCCGAATTCCAACAGGTCCAGGCGGGACTGATAGATCGCTGGCTGGAGCACCGTAACACGCTATGGCAGTCTCCTGGGGATCACTTAATGGATCTTCATAATCTAACAGACACTCAATTGCATATGCTGAATACTAATCGGTACGGGAACTCCCCTGCTTGCCAGAAGGCAATTTCGGGTAGAAAAATCACTAGGCGGCTCGATAGTTGTATTGTAAAATATACTGACTATTATAGGACCCGGTCTGAGTGAGTCCTCCAGACCTGATGCAATCAGAGCTCGCACACGGCGGAGTTCTTTCCCATGAATGACGCCGCAAGATTGTGGGCCTATAACTATTTTTGAAAATCATTGTACTATGAGAGATATATTGTGGACATGAGCTTCGTTGAAAGGAGATGGACCTTGATGGTAAAGTAAAAGTTTGACAATATATAGTCGGTAGCTCCCATTATTTTCTTCGCCGAGAAGTTCTGTTGAAACCTGAGTTCCGACGGTTAGAGCTCATCCCGAAGAAAGATGTTCGTGATCCTCAGTATCCAGAAGTATTAGAGCGCTAACAACTGTAGACACTGTCGCACTGACCAGCCGAACCGGGGAAGAAGACGGAAAGGGAAAGTGTAGGTAATGCATCATTATTTCTGGATGCATAATGGCCAACTCTGAACAGAAGATAGATAGCGACAAATCACTGAAGGGTGAAGAGTTCGCACTACCTTTGGGCAGCGACTGTGAGGTCAGAGGAATTATCAATCAATTTCGTCAAAGATCATTTAAGCTACCTGCTAGAGACATAATCGTGTTCTACAGCAGCGTTAGAGTTGCTTCGGGGTTGCCACAGTCTGCTTGGCCTCTCCTCTGCCGGTGCTTCTTCATTTTGCTTGCTCTGCTCTTATTGCTAGGTGTGAGAGTATCCCCTCGCAAATTATTCTTAGCCAATGCGGATGTTCACGAGGTCGGCCACAGACACCTACATTCTGAGGACGCGCAAAAATGCGGCTAACATACGAAAGCAAGAAGAGTGACGGTATTTACCTTATCCGGCATCCGTGTACATATAAATTAAAGACGGCCACCGTATTGCTCTTGCGTGGAAGTTCATCCACGGAAAATCGTGAACACAAATATGGCTGAAACTTGCAAGTGTTTCATCCATAATTCGATTGACGACATATTTGTTGCTTCGAGCTTTATCACCCGTGAATTTTGGCGGAGGTATTAATGCGGACGCTTCGTCCAACCAAGACCGCGCTGCCCCAACGGCGAGGTCGTTGATGTCTACCAGTTCTCACGCAATAAATATTTCATCGACAATATCGTCTTCCGGCGAGATAGATGTCTCCTGTTGACACGCATGGATGTGCCCGAAGTATAGACCGTTGATACAGAACCCGGTGTAGGATCCCTCATCTACGACTTCAGCCAAGAGAGTGTAAGGATTTCTGGCTGCTTCGGTATTACCGAAATCGATCAGGATGTTTTCACTATGGTGGCGGGCGACTTTGATGTGGAAAATTTGTCCGCAACTCCAGGTTCATTTTGCGTCTAGGAACTTGATTTCAACGACTATCACCGGAATTGTGATAACATGTTTAATCTTCCTCCGAAGCAAAAGTCGTCTCCCACCGTTGCCAAGGTAGTCGACCTCCCTGAGGCGATGGCGCTTAGTGCCTCGACCCTTTTCACCAGCAGAGAGTCTTGGTATCTGCTTATTTCCGATAGTTCGAAGGGGATAATCTGGAGGCTTGATTTGAATACGGGAGAGTACAATCCAGCCCTATCAGACGACTCCATGTCTCCTGCTCCCAATGGTCCGGCGATGGGGGGAAAAATTCGACAGCCCTCGCTAGGCAAACTTGTTGTTCGCTACGTCCCGGCGTGGACGAATTATTTGTGGGCACAAACGGCGGTATATTTACTCCTGTGGACGGTTGGTCCGAGGAGCCGGGGAAGGTGTCTGCGATTCGCATTTGATCATTGCGTTATCATGCTACGTAATGCTCTCCGGTGTGGCTGTGAAAGGGAAAAGCATTGGTGTGGATTGGCAGGTATGATAACCACTGGCCGCACTGGTGAGGTAGTGCAAATCGTCACAGCCGCTCTACAGTCTATACTCAGAGAAAGGTCTATATAAGTGGGTGGACTAGTACTCCAGGGGCAGGATACAGGACCAGAAGTGTTTGGCGATGGTGAAGGAAATCGTTTTTTCTTGTAGGCAACTTGATTATCTCTGCTGGTTGCTTCAATATACCTTTCCAGTAACAAAAGCTCCAGTACTCGCATTCCACCCATAACACAAATGTTCTTTATCTGAAATATGTGCCTAAAGTTACCGACCCCTGTGTCCAGGCTGTATCCAATTCAAATCAGCATCGCTCTTCTGTATGACCGACCTTGACAGAGCATGTATGTTCCTATGAGCTTGTTTACGAGACTGGTCATCTGAATGCTATATTATCATATCTCGGGAGGTACCGCAACCGTCTCTTCATAACATCGTTCATTGTACCAGCAAGACTCGGTGACTGCCACCAACTCCAAGATGAAGCCTCCGTCAGGAAATGACGGTTAACTGTTCATTGGCGTAGATGGATTCCATGAGGTTCGATGTCGCGATCGTGGCGTGACCATGGTTGGCTAAAACATCTCCGGATTAATCATCGATTGTGGTAGTCCTATAACTATACGGAGAAGAATAACTTAGATGAGATCGAATCCGCCTTGGCGATAGAAAAAGACTCTATGGCCTCTACTGGACTCGAAATGTTGGTATAAAACCGGCAAGTTTCGCCAGCAGTGAACTTGTTCGGAGAAGCAGCACATGGTAGGCAGCCTGCTCGCAATAAACAGTCAAGACACATTGTTTTTCGCTACCATGAAATGGAATTGACAAAAAGCCTTACGTATAGCTTAATTGGTTGCATAAGGCCAAGAAATTTTTGTGTAAAAGCCTCGTGAATGCGCCTGCTAACAGGATATATTCGGCTGAGATAACGGCGACGGATTGGGCGGCGGCATAACACGACGATGGCAAAGCAACTTGGCTTCCCACCCATAATTGCTTTAGTATATGTACAATTCTCCTATACTACTAAGTGTTACGCTCAGGCACGAGGATATCAAATCAACAAGGGGTGGCATTCAACAAAGCAACTAAGCATGAGAAAGGAAGAAGGAAAGAAGGAGAGATGGCAAGAGAGCTATCTAAATAGTTAGTTAACGTGGTCGGAAAGCGAGTGACGCATGTAAGCGAGTGACGCAGCCAAAAACACATAGTAAATGCGATAAAATACATCCTAATATCTCAACAACAATAACATATTTCAAAGTCTTATTATAGGCTAATGCTCTACATTGTATGTCTAGCATGTTAATGAGGTCCAGGAGTATTTATAGGCAGGGTGCTTAGGAGATATATATTCGGGTTGCTGTATCCAATGTAATTTTTGGTAATATGGTCACCCAGTTATTGGACAAAATTCAAATTAACATGTAGTACTTAAATCACCGAGAAAAACTAATACACTAATAATCAAGTAAAAATACCTCGTGGTTGTTGATATAACATCTTGCATTTACTATGTGTTTTTGGCTGCGTTACTCGCTTACATGCGTCACTCGCTTTCCGACCACGTTAGTAGATTGATGCCTCAGGAACCAGGCATAATACCAAACATGTGAATGGTAACACTAAGTCTCAAAAACACGGCTTAGTTGCTCATCGTATCTGGAAAGATTGTCCTGATATCCATTCACTTTTTGCCATGCGAGAAAGCGTGTGAGATTCTGTTCAGTTTAAGATCCGAATCTCGCACATAAGGGTTGTCCCGCTTAAACCATGATCCAGTCTTCACCTCTGTTAAGAGAAGAATGCGATGAATAGGTCTTGATTCTGCCGCTTACTTGTCATGAAATTCGAGGGTTGCTTTACAACTTTTGCGGAAAATGAATTAATCCAAACCTCCCAACAACGTGACGGTGCTTCGTACTAGGACGCATGTGGATTTGGTCAATTTCTCTGGCGTTCTGCAGGCGCTTCCATGGCGGTTCGTCATGTGTTCTAAGGACGCCTTAGATTCTCCCAAAAATTAGACTTTATTCATTGACAGCACTAGCTGAACTGTGTAGAGTAGTTTGTGGGACAGAAAGATTGAATGTATGTGAAGGGAGCGTGGAGCTGGTCGGCGTCGTCAACTCTTGCCAGTGAAGGAGGAACATAAGGCACTCCGGAGCTGTCGATTGGTTGGAACAATTCAGAAACATCGAATTCTTCGCAAGAATTCTCGAACACATCGTTAGCGCATCGTGCCAGGAAATGCTCTGGAAGTGCAGTCAGCACTCCGGCCGCGGCTGGTCGGTGGGTGGGGGTTAGTGGTTGGAGGGTTGGGCCCCCACCAAAAGTGGATGGTTGCGTCGAAACTGATTCATGGTCTGAGTGGGGTTTCATCGGGCTACTTCCGGCGTGTAGAAAAATCTGGTGTCTTCGCAGTGAAGATTGGCGGGAAAATCTATAGGTGATATTAGTGAGCTCTTTCCAGCACAGTAAACTCTAGTGAATCTGCGGTTACCTTTGACCACAACGCGGGATAGGACAGACAAAAGGCCTATCATTGGTATGAGTACGCCGATGTCTCGCATAGGTTGATGGCTGCACAAGCCGATGAGCCTTTGGATCAAATCGCCAAGAAAACGAGAGTTTGTGTTTTCCTCTATCAGTTACTTACATCAGCAAATGCTTTTTCGCAGTTTTGAAATATGCAGACGTAGGGCTTTTCCCCAGTGTGGGTTCTGAGATGGACTTTCAGTGAAGATTTCTGGTGGAACTCTTTGCTACAGCCTCCTTGGGGGCAGGAAAAAGGCCGTTCGTTGGTGTGGATGCGATAGTGTCGGCAGAGGTCCGCTCTGCTACTAAATTCCTAATATAGAGGTGTCAGAATAATCATAAAACGGTAAATAGCATCCCAAACCTTTCTGCAACTTTTCCATGGACAGGAGAAGTAACGCATCTTGCCTAAACTTCTGTCTAATAACCAATCCTGCAGCGGTACTGAGAACTGACATTGGAGGAGTCTGTCGGTATTTAACAGTATTTAATTGGCATTTTTTGGAAAGGGCAATGACAAAGCCGGCGCCAAAACCAGCTTGTCTCATTCGGAATCGTTTGCATCCCCTGCGCTATGGCCACAGTACGAGTATTTCCCCTGGATTGAGAATACCCCTATCTCCTGCACAGGCATAAATTCCCTTTGCAGAGATTCTGTCTGACGAAAGTATCATTCTTCTCCTGCTTGACAGCGCGGATTCCAGACTCCGCGCCAAAAGCGCAAAAAGCGCATTTGGGTGCGATGAAGCCCGCCCCGCAAATTTACCCAAACAAGGCGCCTACGCCGTATAGGAAAAACAGGGAAAAAGAGTTAGTGGGCGGTTTATGATAGCATGAACATAGCTGATGCCACTGAGTTGCGTCAACGGTACCTTAAGCAAGCTTTTTCAGCAGATACCGCTGTATAAGTCACCACATCATAGACCCCGGGGGGGCCCGCTGTTGAAAACACGGATGTACTCGTTGATGAGGCTCTTCGTATGACTTCGTTGAGCACGACGCATTAGCTTTCATGGTCCAGTTGTTAAGATTAGCGGATTCTTAAGGCACAAGGGATATATTCTGTGCCATGGAGGTTTGCTCGAACACTAGTTGCATCACTCAGCTGCGTGCTGTTTAGTGATACCATGGATAATTATACTTGATCCAGCCCCAGGTAGTCATTACTATACTCATACTGTAAGTCCGGATTAATTTCCATGTCTTCACCTCCCAAATATGCATCGAACACATTCTCACGTTGGGGGACTGGACTTAACGGGGCAGGTGGGTTTGAAAAACGGTCGTGGAAATTCACCTGCACGGGAGCCGTTTTATTCGAGAGCTTTTCGCTCATTTGTCGGAGATAGTCCCGCTATTTCTTGGGACACAGACCCTATTGGTAGGATGGGTAGCCATCAAATGATAACCATGTGGCGCCCCCACTGGGCCTGAAAGTATAACCAAAGCTCAATGCCGAGACAAGGACAGGCAACTTACTGCCTAGACAGGACTTTACGTGAACCCATTCTTCTTTTCTTCTGGTCATGGCGCATCCTTGGCATGACGGTTGTCGTAACGCCGTGTATCATAGCCGGCGAAATCAATTGCCTAGGCAACTGTAGCAATATGGGCTAGTCCCACGGTTGGACGGCCAGGGAAGATAATGAGGACGGGCGGAAATAACTCCGGATTATTGAAGATATAATAAAATCATTGCGCAGGTTGAAATACCCCATGGATGGCTCAGGTACATAAAAGACATGCTGGTGAAATTTGGCTCGAAGTTTCGCGCGTAAAGGACCTTATTAGTAAGCCTGCAGAAAATCAAACATCAATGAACTAGGTAGCGAGCTTGTCCGAGAAGCTGAGATAGCCGAAAGGTAAGCGCTCATCTCTACTTCATATACGCTCCTGCTCCTCCACAGCTACATCACAGACCCTCCCTTGCTATATGTAGCATACATCCCGTCGATGATAACTTTTTGCCGACGAAATATGCCCCTATACCCTAGCAGGTCTTGGAATCGGACCCTATTTAAGCCGCCGCCCTGCTGATTGGTCTGCCGTGCATGCTCCCGTCACTCTGGGCGCGCGGGCGTGGACAGGGCTTGGCAGAGTCATGTTGCCTGCTGCACGCATAAAAGCACCCGGGCACTCTCATTCGGTATTGATTACTACGATTTCGGAGATGCAGAGCCAGCCGATTGCTCTGATTAAATACCTAGTTAATGTAAGACCGGAATGTAAGCCTGCTCTCGAGTAGGATACCTAGCCAG
Source organism: Penicillium janthinellum (assembly GCA_027569415.1). Taxonomy (NCBI): domain Eukaryota; kingdom Fungi; phylum Ascomycota; class Eurotiomycetes; order Eurotiales; family Aspergillaceae; genus Penicillium; species Penicillium janthinellum. Next base: position 35,906 of record JAPDFA010000164.1, read on the forward strand.
CGAGTGTATTTTTGGAGGGGGGTTTTGGGGGGGGGGTGGGGGGGGGGGGGCGGGGAGGTTATGGTTGTCAGTAAACGAACCCCACTACAGCCAATAGGATTCCTTCCCACAGTGTAATATGGACCCACCTTCATATTCGTTAAGGATGGGCGGAAATTACCCGAAGCACCGCGTACCTGGCCTACCACCCTTGGCTACCCAATACCGATATCAAACGTCTAAATAAGCTGTAAGGGCTGTTTTGCAGGCTTAGACAGGCATTACGCTACCATTTCGTTGTGGAAAGTGGATTAATCCCCCAACAAGCTTATTCGACCGCGCAGTATAAGGGTTGTAAGGGTTGTTTATGTAGGAGCCTGCCGAAAGTGAATTGGGAGGAGAAGAATTTAGATTTGTTGACATTAACTAGATTAGGTCGGTACAAAACGAGCGGACAGTCACCACAACATGGTAACCAATAAAGCAACTCTTGAACATAGATTTCAAATAGCTAGCGCCCCCTGGTGTGGCTATAACGGGTCCTATGCTGATGACGAGGAGAAGACCTGTTACTGTGTCTCTCGAAGCTGTGAAAAGCCTAACAACAAGCGACGGAGACAAGCGCATAGCTTCGGTAGGCGCTTTAATCCTCGAACTTGTGCTTGTCGTTG
>JAPDFA010000165.1:0-33877 GCA_027569415.1 Penicillium janthinellum
ATGTCCAGACCGCCCCGCCCCACTCATCCTAGCCAACCAAGCTGGCTTTCACCGTTGAATCTATCTCTCTTAGCAGTAACCTCTCCTGGGCTGCACACCCTCTGGCGCTTGGGCTTTTCTTGCACACCCCCGGTGTATGCGGCTCATGAGAGAATCATAGCCTAACTATCCATACATGAACCTTTTCCTATGCACGTCTCGTAGGTAAGACGTGCGTTAACATTGTTCCATAATTTCGGGTCGCAATCAAGCCTTCCTTTACTGGTGACCTCTCGCAGTCTAGATGGGAACAGGAGCGTGTACAGTTTGTCCGTAATAGGTCACCTGTCACTGCGGTCTTATGCGTAAATGCATCAGGCTGTAGCGTCAGAGATGGCCCGTCCGCGCTCCCTTGTAGGGAGGCAATGTGTCTGTATATTGCGAGGCTGGTTTCCATATACAGAGGGGAGGTGGGAAGGGCAAAATTGAGTCTTGACTGCGTGAGAGATGACGAGCTACCACCAGAGGCAAGCAACTGACTCTTGTGAGGCAGTTGTAGGAGAAAGGAGCCCTCCGTAAGGTCGGGGTAGATGTCACGTGGGACCACGCGGGCAACGTGAGGCAACGTGAGGCAACTCCAATAAAACTCCTCCCTATTATGGCGCCATTCACGTCCAATAGAAGCCGTATCCATAGCCCTGAGTACGCGACGTCTCTGCAAGTCCAATGATCCAGAGGGGCAATCGATTTGAACCGGTCGCATTTGACGCAACGACGATAGTTATCCTCGTCCTGTCTCGTTTCTGCCCCGGATGGCTCTCGGATCTAAACCCATTATTAGGCATATAACGCCAATGAGGGCCAGTCTCGTCCATATGATAGTCCTCGGGCGCAAACTCATCGCAGATAGCTCTCATGCCATCATATATCGAGTCCGAGACGGGGGTAGCCTAACTATGAAAGGTATGCCATCTGAAGGAATTTCGACGTTTGCAGCCGGTTAACCAGCCATCGCTAAATGCAGGGATGGTCTGATCTTCGTACGTCGGTACCTTCTTCCAATATTCTGCAGCCTTGAGACGAATCAAGGGCCCTGTTATAGAAAACCCCTTCATTGCGTGTCGCCGTAGCCACTCGAACAAGGCCTCCTCTAAGAGCGGCCAGTGTGCGGTGGACTTTCTCGATCTAGTCCCCGCTATGCCGTTAATCTAGATACCTATACTAAGGTGAAAGGGTTTGAGAAACTGTCGTGCGATCGATGATTCGGCAAATTCCTCATGAAACCATGCTGCACAAGCTCTCGGGTAGGCTTGGGATGTGTCTCGGACGCAAAGATACGTAGGGCTTTCCTCAGAGCTTCAGATATAGTCGCATTGGATCGTTTTGGGTGGGGTAATTTCGCTAAAAGGGCGACCGAGGATCGCACCGAAGGGGCATGGGGGAGCGACGGCGAGGGCGAGGGAGAATCCCGCATTTTTATTGGCCGGATAGGACAAGTAAGTGAGACTGGAGGAATGAAGGTGTGCAGACCACGAACGGTGCAGCCAAGAGAGTTATATTTGTAAAAGCGGGGCGAAATAGGCCAACAGGGAATAAGTGTGGAGGCTGACAAATGTGTGCAGCCCACGGGCGTGCAGCCCGCGAGAGTTGACTGTATCGTCTGTTTTCCATTAAACCCTGGAATGTAGACTCCTAGTCAGACACGGTAGTAAACCAAGGATATGACCATGATACGTGTGAGAGTGAGATCTTCCATTCTGAATCAAACCTACGAAGGTATTCTCGGCATCCGGTCCGGGTGAGTTCAGTCACGTCAGCCTGGGCGGCTATGCTGGTGCATGTAGAGTATATATATTTTCATTGATCAACGCTTCAGTCTGTTCACCAATTGAATGCACAGAAACCAGAGGCTAATTGTCCTCAGAATTCCAAACAGAAGTTTTCAATGCAAGAATCAGCCAAAGCAAAGCCTAAATTACAAAAAGACGCTAAGTAATGCCAGCAGAGACCATGTTGGTGATGGCCAAATAAGGCGGACGCATATAGGGGTTCAACTTGGGGTTCAACCCGGGGTTCAACTTGGGGTTCAACTTGGGGTTCAAACCCCGTGGAGGTTGGGCCCCGAGTCCCAATCGCGATGGTTGGCTGACCAAGCTTCGACGCGTGATATTGCCCCAGTCCCTCACCCAATCGCGCAAATAAAGGACAGCTCTTTCGACAATGACCGACTTTTGCCTCAACTTCAATGTTCAATGTTGTCCCACGAACAGCACAAATCCCAGCGTAAGAGCCCTATACAGCCATTCTCAAAATCGGCTTAACCAGAACACACTGAGACTCTCTCTTCTGGCCCCACCGCCAAGACCTTAGCGCGGATCAGTCATTATCCTGGTCACTCTTAGTTGAGGAACGTTGTACGCAGTATAATGCAGCTGGTATGATACTGTATCTAGCGAAGTAATAATACACTAGTCTCGTGAGAATCTCTTCGACCTCCATAGCACTGCCACCCGCCAAGTATCCCTGAATTCCCTCAGGGGATGTATCCCCTTTGCTAGCCCTCGCTCCTGAGAGGTGTCTCTTTGGGTAAGGGATCATGTATCCAAAGGACTGATTTCATCGGCAGAACACCCACCTGTTGTTTACGGGCAGACAACAGCCTTTTCAGCCGCTAATGCCGTCGGCCTCAAACAATCATTACTTGGGCCTAGTCCGTTTATTGGCTATGAAAATTACCACTGTGCACCAGCACCTGGCAACTGCGATTTGACGCACGCGTAGTCACGTGATATATAATCAAATATATTATGAGCTTCTCCGCCCGCGCCTTTCGCTTTTTTCTTTACCTTCGTTCTCATGCCGGCAAAGGTCATCTTAATACCACACGTTTGAGCGATCATATAATATTTGAGCAAAAACCCTACAGCTCTTGCGCTATATCAGAAATCCTGCGACTAAGATGGATTCCTTCGACGCTCTACCCACCGAGCTCTTGGATCTGATCGCAATGAACCTCGGCCTTTCGGAATACTTGCAACTCGGTGCGACTTGTCGAAAACTCAGGCTTTTATTCAGCCGTGAGATTCTTTCATCCCTCATCAAAGATATCAAGAGAATGAAAGGCGATGAGCTGAACAGTTGGCTCAGAACTTTTCCACTTGACAAGTTCCATTATATCTCTCTATGTCATGTTTTGTCATACGTCTACCGTAAGAATGGCCTAGCATCGCATCTGGAAGTTCTAGTCGAACGTGGAGCATCTCTGAAATATATTCCTTGTGGTGATCTGGTTGAGGACGCAGCTCGGCGGTACGATTATGAATCAAGGTTGAACTGGTTGACGCAGCATGGTGCTTCTTATCGAGAGGTTCCAGATGGGATCAACAAGTTGTTTCGCGAGGCGTTTGTGCGCGGCGATTCAAGAATAAAGCTTGAGTGGATGATTAGCAAGGGTGCCTCTCGAGATGCTCTGGTTGGCATCCCTAAAGACTTAATCTGGCATGTGCCTCTAAGCGAGGGGAGCCTGCGTTGGCGTCGAAGTTTGCTCACGCAAGACACTGTTAAATTAGCGAAGAACCCTTCGTTGGCGAGTCTAGGATACTCCCTAGAGCAGATCCCAATATCTTCAATAGCCTGGCAGAACAGGATGAGATACTTGGCTCTGAGACCTGGTGGCCGTGGGGAATCTTGAGAAAGGACATACTCAGCTCAAATTTTCCTACGACAATTCATATCTCCACGCCAATTTGGGCGTTTGTGATACTCAGAACGGCAATTCAAGTGTGATATTTCTATACCCTATCCACGTTACGTTAATATATGTATCTCTTTTGGGCATGAGTATTCTATAAAGGTGAACGGCGAAAGGTTCTCTGGCTCCTGTTGAGTCGTGGCCTACCAGTTTCCAGATTGACCATAATGTTGTTACCCTAGGCCACGTATGAGGGCTAGTCCTTGGTCGGCCTTTGTATACAAATTTATTATTTCTTCTTTATTTTATAATTTCTTTTTAAAAAAGGTGCCTTGGAAAGGAGACTTTACACGACTCCTTCCTACCATTCTACTTGTTCCGAAGGCTACCAGTCACCTGGTGCGAGGCGGTTTTTACGGAACACGCACTTGCGACCGAACGAGGGACCGCAGCAACATAGATGGGCCACCGAGAGCTAATCAAACCCCAGGAACAGCGAAGGTCCCGACGATTGCAAGGAGTGCCTAGTTCTTGATACAGTACATAGAAAAAACGACGGACTAGGTTACTTGCGGTATTTCCTTTATCAAATTTTGTAAATCGACACAAACTCTTTTCGATTTCCTCTCCTTCCTCTATTTTCTTATTTCTTTATAAAAGAAGGGTCCCAGAGAAGAGGGGAATCTATACCGCTCTAGACTGATACATCGTCTAGGAACTAGGTGCCTAGCGGCAGCGGCCCTCCACGCATGATTTGCAGACCCACTATTTGCTTTCATGGAACTTCAACGGAATTCTCATCTCATCGCGTAATATCGCGGAGTTATGTACTGTGATATACTGGGCGCAGTTTACGGTGTCCCTCAATCCAACGTGGCCAGGGCAATGAATGATCCGCGCTAAGGCCTTGGTGGTGGGGCCAGAAGAGAGTGTGAGTGTGTACTGGTCAAAGCGATTTCGAGAACGACCGTAGACTAGCCACGCGCTATTGTAAACATCCCACAAATAATGTGCTGGGCTGGATACGACCAGGCGATGGATGAGATGAATGAAACCATCTACAGCGATATTCCCATGGCATAGTCTACTTCCACAGCGACTGAAAGGATTCGTGCTAACCGAACGAGCTCCAAAGCAGGGCGATATCTCAACATGACGAGTGGATGCTGCGAGAATTAGCGATCTTGTCTCCTCCGAGATACCCGACTCACCATCTGCAATTTTTGAATGGACCCTGCCACCGATGCCGTGGATAGGAAACTAACGGCATCCGAATCGACTGGCCATCTAGTAACGTCACATACTCCGGCAATTCCTAGGCCTTTCTCCTGCTTCTGCATAAGTGACATAGCTATAGACGGAATCGCTGCTGTAGATTGTGCACGCGATTCGGCTGGGGAGCATTCTGAACATGTCTCAAGACGTGCTAAGAGGGCAGTCAGCAGCGCCGCGGGCAAAAATCGGAAGCACAGCGATACCCACTAATTTTGATTATTCCGTCTAGATTGAGGAGAATTCCATTGCATGTTAGCGATTGATGTGCGAGCCCAGCGTTGCTAAGAAAAGCCAAGCCTGCAAGTATCTGTTGTGGTCAACAATAATGCTCCCATGTGGCCCCCAGAGCTGATACATACCTGAGCGAGGATTGCGCCAAGCTCTATTTCCGAAGGAAAGATATCGGAGGCCACAAGGTGCTCAAGGGAGTAAGGGAGATCGTCTACGAGCGTATAGGCAAAATATTCATCCAGATAGCATTCACGAGTGGAGAGGATGTTGGTATGATGAAGAGGTTTGAATCTCTCGACAAGTCGTTCGGCGTCCGTTGCAGGATAGCGTCGGATTGCCTGAACCCGAGACGGACGGGATCGATGAGTGGCAATGATCACTGGACCGGCGATATCGCACGTCATGGCGGGCCAGAATGTGTCCCAAGGACATTCCTGCCTCAAGAGTAGCACCGTTGAGATATCGGGCAACTGACAAAGCACAGGGAGAAGTAACGCTCTGGGAGGGCCACTGATGGTTTTTGTTCCTGGCTTGCTGTTCAAACGTTGCCACTCAGATAATTCTGGAGGCACAGGGACTCGTTCGCGCTCGCTAGACTTCACTCTATGACCGAATTGCGGCCTGGCCAGAGGCTTTCGCTGACTGTGACTGGATCCGGGTTGTTTAGACATGGCTTGAGGTGATCTGACAAGCCAGAATGACCGGCTCAGTGTCCCTTTTAAGTGTCGTGCCGGGAAAATACTGCTGATGTGGTTGTTACCACCAACGGAGGTCAATTTGACACCGTTCAATATGATGGCCGAACAGACGATGAAAGAGCACGATGGTGATTTTGAGCATGCCTAGCGACCGAGGATCAACATGCAATTGCTAACAATGATCTGAAGCGGGTACCCCATCTCTGGATACCTTCCATTCATCGTCTCCCGCTCGAATTTAAATAAAAGCTCTCCCACAGAGGTCCACATTGGCGATCGTACCTACTCAAACATCACCTGTTAAAGATTCTCACTTATGCATGTTATAGAAACGTTGAGAGTAAAAGTCTCTGATATCTTCACCACTGCTGATCGACCGTCTTCACCCCCCAAGTTCTCTCAGTCTATGACCTTTTGAACACGAGGGTCTCCGCACAGCAATTTCATAACCTCGAGATGGTTTCCATTGAGGGCCCACCACAATGGCCGCCTCCCCAGGTCGTCGGGATTGTTCGCATCTGTCTGAGGGCAATTCAACAGCAAATCGACAATCTCACCATGTCCAGCGGCAGCAGCGAATGTAAGTGCTGACCAGTCCTGAGGTCCCAGGTAGTTGACCGCCACTCGGCCTTCCTGGCCTAAGAGAAGTCGAACGATTGACACTGGCTGCCCTATGATAGCCACCTGGAGAGGGCTGGTTCCTGTAGAGCCCACTTGATTGACATCAATCACATTCCAGCGCAAGAGCTCACTCACTAGATTCTCATTTCCTGAGCGACAGGCTTCCCACATTAGAGAATTCTCAGCTCTATCGGCCACCGTGATAGAGAATTTGGGATGAACTAGGATTTGCTTCACAATACTCTCGCGCCCTTGTTGAACCGCCAATGACAACGGGGTCACCAAGTCCTGATCGCCGGAGAAGTCCACATTGGGCCTCTGCAGGATGATACGCACTATATCTTCTCTGTAGCTCTTGACGGCGTACCAAAGAGGCGTCCGGTCGTGATCATCTCGAGCATTGATATCAAGCTTGGCAGAGTCCAGTAGAGCAAGGGCTGCGCGCCCGGACTCATGATAAGGGGTTTGGCTTGCCAAATGAAGTGGGGTTTGACCCTCCAAATTGCGGCAATTCACGTCAACTCGGGCATGACGCACCAGCAGTTGGATCGATACCAAATCATTTCTCTGTACCGCTAGGTGTAGCAAACTCTCGCCGAAGACATTGGTGATGTTTGCATCCATTCGATCATCCAAGAGGAAAAGCTGCAGAATGCAAAATTCTCCAGAGACAAGTGCGCACATGGCCGGTGTCATTCCCCAGAAGTCCTGGCAGTTGATGTCAATCGTGGGGAATCGAAGTAATCGTTCCATCAACCCGAGGTCGCCTTTCTCCGCCGCAGAGATGAGCATGTCAGGGTCAGAGATACATGGAAGGTCGAGATCAATTGTCGACTGCTGCAGCAGAAAATCAATGGCAATTTTGTCGCATCGTTGGAGCGCAACCCATAGCGCTGTTCGTCCCTGGTAAACGGCATTGATATCTGGCTTACTGCGAGCTATGATCTTTGCTGCGATCTCCACGTTCCCGTGAGCTATAGCTCGCCACAAGGGTGGTTGTCCACGGGCCTGGATTGATTGATACAGCGCGTCGTGGAACACCGGGGAAAGTGTGCGACATACGAGACATAGATTTCGTACCCCAGCCACGTCGAGATATTGGCAAATCCAAAACAGGAGCTCCGTTGGTAGTTGCATTAACATTGCGACGAGCTTGTACCATGAATAGAGAAAGACTTGCCAGGTATGGAAGCATGCATCTGGTTCAACGAGTCTTATAGACGTCTCAGTATTTCCTGACACTGCCGCAGGGTCGCCTGCTCCTGGGCACCCAGGGAGCTTCCAGGATCTCCCCCATCCACGGTTCCCGAAACACCTGAGATCGCTTTTGTACGTACCTGCCAGATAGAAGTCATCCTCATGAGAGGTGGCTTGAAGTGTTGCTGTAAAGAATGGATGAAGTGAGTAGCTGTTACAGTAGCGCTGAAATTCGCAGGAACGAACTTCGGTCAGTACGAACAATCCCTGTCGAGCTCTCCAAAATTCCATCGGATACAGACCATCTGCCACTTGCTCCCAGCTTCATGAGTCTATGGCGAACCGAGGTAATCAGACACTGCTGCCTTCGCCAAGTGCAACGGATGAAATCGATCCGTGCTCCTAGGATATCTGAGCCTTTGTGGAGACTAGCGGCCATTCTCAAGTCGCACTTTGGCTGTAATGGGATGGGCTGACCGCACACCGGTGCACAGCTTCTTAGCATAGAGCGCTATTTGCGAATAAATGAGACGTGATACGCGGTACAGTGCAGGACATGATCCATATAAAATATCGTCAATGACACTGGCCTAATCGAGTTTCTCCTCATATTCCCTCAGCTCACTTAATCCATTCTTTTCGCGCAACACATTCAAGAACTCAAGATCCTGTACTTTGATACTGTACGACAGCACGATCAGTTTCACACATTATGTCTTCAAAATCCGTCGAATGCACGATACGAAGACGTCTTGTTCTATTTCTCACCCTTACCTGGCTGGTCATCGCCGCCCTCAGCTCAGCAATGGCACACCTTTCAGCCATCCTACGGACTCGGGCAAGATCAGACTACATCATGTCCAATGGTTCCATGATACCCATCACGTTTGCTGATGAGCAATGTCCTCGTTGGTCTGATGGTTGTGGCACTTCCTTCAGCTTTGTTGACCATTTTCGGGGTCGTCCTCGCGGCCCACCCGCGACTTCTACGAGAGAACAGTGTAGCCCAATATTACCATGGTAGCATCCAATTTGTCCTATGTCTGGCTGTTCTATCCATAGGTGATTATGTCGTCGATAGCGTCCGTGGATACCAGACGTTGTTTGCAGAATTTCATTCCATACTACCACGTGATGTACTATGGAGCTATCGGTCCTGCTGTCTACGGATCCCTCACGGTCATTATGATTATGGTCTATGTTGCACTATAGCTGTGCCCTTTGATTTTTTGACCTGTGTCCGGGCGAAATATCGAGCTCTTAAGTGCAAAAGTATCCCTGGTTTTGAGTTCTGGTTTTGGGGTGGGGATTACTTATCGACTTATTCTCGAAGGATCATCCTCGAGCTCTCGGGATGGTTACTGTAGAACTGTATGAAGCTCAATTTGAAAAACTCTGGAAGGAATACAAATTGATCAGGATGTGGAAGGAGATTCATATTGATGGACTTCTATCATGACCAAGCTGCTACAAAGTTGGCTCCGAGCGACAGTGTACTGTATGTAGCTTGCAAGAACAAACCCACAGTCAAGCCTTTCTTAGTCGCATATTTTGACCATGAGATACAATGATCCGCAAGAAATTGGAATATTCAAACAGTGTATTAGTGCTCCGACTCCAGGTAACCCTGCTCGGATATGCCCTGAGCTGAACTGCCACTTGTGGAACTTAATATTCGCACAGTTCCGGTCCTACATTTTTGCGAAACCAACATTGGCTCCATTACGGAGAAGTCCCAGCTTCCCCAAGGTCCAGCGCCTCTTGTATCCCTTCTGCTTTGCCCCCTGCCCTCTTAGGTATGCGGCTGTGGCTGATTGACGTCCTGGTCCGAATTGTATGACCCATGTCAGGGGGGTTGCGAACATGTCATCTGTTCGATTCACCTCCGCACCTTTCTGCACCAGAAGAATGACTGCATTTAATGCGCCGTACTCCGCAGCCCAGGAGAGGGGTGTTCGTTTGCTTCCATCAGACTCATTTGGCGATGCGCCCTCCAATAATAGAAAGCGCAGCATTTCTGTGCAGTTTCCCATAGCGGCATAATGTATGAGAGACCTTTGAAAGGGGCCACGAAGGCCGGAGACGCGAGTAATACCGAAGTGACTTTGCGCATGGTTAAGAAACGCAATAGTATCTGGGTCTGAGTTGATCTCTTTTAGAGCAGCCAGACGATGGAATTCATGATCAATGCTATTTCGAAAATGTCGAGAAATCTCAACAGAGGCGACTGTCGCCATAGTGAATAGAGAGCACTTAATGGTAGTTCCAGCCCATTTAATAGACGATGTTCACGTTGAGACTGTGACCAACGCAATGAAGTTGACCTGTGATAGGCTAGTGCTGCCCTAGAAATCAACGCCATATAGGGGAGTAAAACATGTGAGGGCAATAAGCAAGAGTCTCCATCAGAAACCAGCGGCTCTGGAATGCTACTATATTTCGTCGTGGCGTCTGGCCAATCACGGTGGTTACTCTGGTGCTGGTCATAGCCCCTTTGGCCAGGGTGAATATAAAAGCGTCCCCTGGGCCAACACGCCTACCGATCGGTACCTCGGTGATTTAGTGTATTTTGTCGCCAAAATGACAACAAGTCAAGATTTTCGTGCTTCCAAGGTTTGGAGTATAGACAAGCCTGTTTGGGAGGCTATGCCATCTCTCACTTCTGGCCCACATGCGGTCAAAGAGCCACCAGGCCGTCATGCGTCACAACTCGTGGGAATGAATCATCGTGTTTCCTGCTACGAGATTCACAAAGTCCTTGAAACCCCGTGGCAGACATATGAGCCAATCGTGGGAATTATCCTAGGTCACCATATGTGCCTTGCGCGTCGCCGAAACAAGAAGGCCGAGCTTGTGAACATCCAGCGATGGGTCAAAGAGAATGGCCCAGTGGACTCGCTGGTTGAAACAATGAGTCAGAACTGCCATCCGAGCTTTTTAAGTCTACTTGAATGCTACTACCATGCCGATGATGCATATCTGGTGTGGGAGCCGGTGGAGATCTCGGTCAATCATATCTTGGCTTCACAATGCCCGATCACCGAGGCTGAAATTGCTGCGATTGCCAAGCCAGTAGGTTACGCACTCTGAAAGTAGATGAGGACTGTCACTCATATCGAGCAGGTACTGGTGGGGATCAAATATCTGTGCGATCGAGGAAAAGCTTTGGCGTCTCTGAGTGCCGACACGATCCTTATTACCCCGACGGGTGAAGTCAAGATCGGTGAGTGTTATTTGTAATAATACCGTGGGCACGAGAGAACATTGCGTTGACTTGGGCCAGCAAATGTGGAACATAGCTGTGAGATAACTACTCCAGAGATGGATGCAGCGAGCATCAAGCTTTTCTCGCTGGCGGACATTGTCGAGCGGCTGATGAAAAAGAATCCGCCTCCGTTTCCATGGAGTGACACTACACGGAAACTTCCAGGAGCCCTGAGAAGTCTCAACGTGGAGCAGCTGTCCCAAGTACGTGAATGAAGTTTCCAGCTGTGAGCGAATGCTAAAAAACTTCAGTTTACGTATCTCCAGCATCCTGTTGCAAACGGGGAGTTAAAGGCTCTTATGAATATTGCCAACAAGACCGCGAGTCATAGAGTCGATTTCTTCGACCGCACGGGCCGAATCTGAGATTTCCTCGGTGTCTAGAATGAGCACAATCAAGAGAGGCTGGAAAGCAACAAGGTTTCGGCACAGAAAGCTCCGGATCTGCAGGCGCACATGGACACGAGAAGCCTATATAGGTGTTATTCGTCCGTGTGATCGTCCAGGGAACCAAAATGGAAGGTGGATTGGATTTCCAGAGATGATAACGCGTCCTCATTCTCATTTCACCAAGTTATTATGCATCAAAACTCCGTGGGATTCTCGATTGGAGACTGTCGTATTGTCTATGGTAATTTAGCCAATGAAAGATGTCCATCGTTTCAATAAACTTAGTTAGTTAGGCTTTGTAACCAAAGGGAGACAATCAAGAGTGTAACTTAGCCGCTGCATCTTATTGGAATGCGCTGGATCCATAGTGGAGCTAGAAATATAAGATTAGTAATGGTTCTCTCGGAGAGAGATTACGAAGTTATGATTCTAGCGTCTGGGCTTTTGTACACTGAGTAAACTATACTGTAATTATCCTAAGTAATCTTTATGACTTTTTCCCGGATCCTGGGGATTCACAGGCTTCCAGGAGCACTAGAAGGGTTCCCCCAGGGCGCCGTTGAAATATTGGGCCCTCTTTAATGACGTTAATTGCCGTTACTTGATGTTTATTGATACAGTAACGCTTCCTACTCCACTAATGAGTAGTTGCCCGACTATGCAACGTTTTTCTTCTACAGGACTCTATCCAAACTAACTGTGGCCCGTGAGATATCCTTTCTAAGCGAGCTTAAGAGGCTTTCCGATAGAGATTATGGCGCTGATTGTATTCTACTGCTGTATTATGCGTGATTTATCCGCTAGACCGGGATCTTCTGTTCTGAAGTTCAATTTCAACTATCGTAATAGCAGACTCTCTAAGACTCACTTAGCCCTAAGAGATGTAGCTGTATTGATTATTTATTTGGATGAGTGCCTTATCTATGGATATGTGATATTCCTACACATTAGCTAGAAATCTCGTAGGTTCGGGTAAGATGAGTTATGCCGCTGGTCCTGAGGAGTAGCTATTTTACGAGAATTTATGCCCAATAAAACACTTTTGGTATTTAGAAAAAGACGGGGTATGATAATAGGCGTAGCGTGTTCTAAATTTTTGAGGTATGCATTTCGCCGTTGATATTGTGCTTTTTTGGTCAATCATGTGAGCCAATTTTTGTGAGGGAATGTTTTTTTCTTCTTTTTTCCAAATTTCTTGATGTCGCGTTTCCAGTACTATTTTGACTTACGCAAGATCTTGGCTTTAAATGCCTGATCCGGGAATGCCCCAGGAACTCTACTAACGTCGGTATTGCGCTTAGAGAGTCTCCAAAACAGATCGTTGAAACGAAGCGTGTGTTGAGTCATTACAGAAAGAAAATGCAATGAATGCCAAGATCCACAACGGGGAAGCTATTTAACGCCTATGATCAATCGATCCCAGCTTCGGTGCCGTCTACAATATCATTCTTGCCATCAGTGTTGACTTTATACATTCACATGGCTTTCCGAGCGACCATGACCACCATTGACCAGGAATTCGAGCACTTGAAGGAGATCCGGGAGATCAAATTGAACGACGACATCATGAATTATCTTACTGAAGCCCACAACAAGATCCGGTTCCGGGGTATATTTAACCCCAGAGGCCCGCAGAAGAAGTCGCTCATTCATTTCGCCGCGATGGGAAATTGCACCACACTTCTTCAAAGTCTGCTGGAAATGGGTGCTCCCGTTGACGATCGTGATCAGAATCAACGAACACCCCTCTTTTGGGCAGCAGAGTATGTTCTCTCAGCGATTCTGCTGAAGAATGGAGCTCAAGTTAATTCTCTGGATGATATGTACACATCACCCCTTTCATGGCTGAAACATGCGGCGATTCCCGACACAAACGTCTTGAAGCGACCAGATCATACCTCAAAGAAAACGGTGCAACTACCAAGGGTGCAAAACGCGCATGGGTTCTCAGCAAACTGCGACTCCTCTAAGAATGAGAATAGGTGAATTCTGGCCGAATGGAAAGATCTGTCTTGGTTGAGGCTACCGCTGACAATTGCCAGCCTCGAAGTTCCAGCAGAACAGATAGACAATCACGGTTTCTTATAAACTCAAAGCTGGTAAAAGTTGTGGATTTAGGAAATTTTACATCAACTACGGAGAGGTCAAATGAGGGAGAGGATCTGTATGTTAGCAGTGCGTCACGAGCATCAAATGAAGTGTTGATTTGCTCTAAATAGAAATCTCTGCAACTGACGAAGTTTGGCATTCTCCTGTCTTTTTATTTTTAATTTTTTTTTTTTTGGAATTTATTTCTCTTTCCAGCTCAGCGCGGCAATGACGGTTTGAGAAGTGTAATGCTGTCTTGGCGATCGCACACTGGGCGCGCACCACTGGCACCATACTGAAAGACATGCGGACTAAATAAATCGTGTCCACTGACTATGGATGCAAAATGCGCCGCAAGATAATGTGGATGCTATTCTGTACCTTGTTAGAAGACCCATTCTATGGAACCGCCTCCCCTGATAGCCCAGTCTGGTCATCCTGTTGGACGCGCCGCAGCTTAGAGAACTTGAAAAAGGCAAGCAAGACAAAGAAGAAGCAGAACGTCAGACCGGTTATGACGGTTGTGAAAATCGACATCACAGACCAGTGACCACCACGAGACGTGTAAACGTTGATGAGAGTAGTGAGCAACCCCGCCGCCGCATTAAGCATAGCTGGCCTTTTTCTGGTGAGCATAAGTGGTTCGATCTACCGCGCTGCTAGATCACTTACGTGAACAATTTATTGATAAGCCAGGTGTAGCAGCTTCGGATTTTGCGGACTCGTATCAAGAAGCACATTGCTATGATTGCACCCACAAAGAACAGGCAGGCAATGGCGAGCAAAGGCGGATTTTGGATGGAGTGCATCACAACTAATCCTGCCTTGTTATTGCTCAGAGCTTCCTCTACCTGGCTGGACTTTTGCAGTGACGTGAATGTGCCAGGTATGACGAGGTAGCCCGCTAGTAAAGCCCAGTTCGCTGCGCTTACCCGGATATTGTAACTGGTTTCCATTTCGGCCTCGACCTTAAGCATCTTCACGTACTCCGTGTCGTGAGAATTACTGACGGTATCGGATCTTTCAATAACACTTCGACCATCCGGCATTTCTACCTTTGACGGGTCTGTTCGCCGTCGTGCGAGGCATGGCGGGCTGGGTCCCTGAGTAGTGGCCATGCTTGCAGAGATGAGAACAAACTGACTTGCGTGAGGATTTCTTCTCGAAAAGGCCGAGAACGGCTTAGGACCTTCTTATCTTTGCGTGTCCTGAAGCCTGTCCCCATCAAAAGAAATTGAAGATACCCATCAATCATCTAGCTCAAATTTTGCGGCAAGAGGCGCATAATCCTGAGGAGAAAATAACCTAACCCTGAAGATCTGAACTCAAATCTTCGTATCATGCTTCATATGCTGCGGGCAGGGGCCTCAATTAATCTTGGCATCTGAGGCCAATGCAGTTTGCGAGTTGTCACGTCGCCCTCTCTCTGTTGGAATTGTATAAATGCCAGAACCCATCCCAGCCTGTCGCTCTTCACACTGGAAAACAGAGCCCACCGGATCCAATGGCAGCTTGGCTGGACCTTGTTGCTGGCGCCGGGGAGTTGTCCCTTGTCGACACGGGCCGGCTCGACACCATCGTACAGGAGATGATCTACCCTCGAGAGCAATATCCATCCGTCATATACTTTGCTGGCAACGGCACGCGTATGAATGCTCTCCGAGGTCTATTCCCTCAGAACAACGTAATGCGCAAGGGGCCATCTGGCTTGGTCCGACTGCACATCAGCACTTCCACGGCACACACTGCCGCGCCGACAATTCTCCTCGAGAGTAACCCATTTAACCAGCACGGCTTAGGCGGCACTGTTGGCCTGCAAGGTTCCACTACGGATTTCCAAAGACGCTCCTTGTCCGGGCGAACAAGTCGCACCCTTGCCCAGGCTCAACAAGATATCATCACAAACTGCATCTTACCGTGGACCCACATCCTCTGTCTGTTTGTGAGTTCTAGGGAAGAAGTCGAGCATACTCGCGATTTGCTGGAACAAGCACCACGGGCGTTGGCAGTGGGCGGCCAACGGGTCCCACAGTTTACGCAAGTGGTGATCGTCCTGACTCAGGATCCGAATGGCGCAAGCGGATTCATCCCGCAGACCTATCTTGAGTCTTCCCACTTTTGTGTAAAAACACTAGACCTTCGAAATCGCAAGGAACTATCCAATTCAGCGGCCTTTGAGCCGCTACGGCGGATGCTCTTGGATCAGGTTGAGGTTGTCAAGAAAGCACAAAAAACTAACGGCTTTGAGTTCTCAGCCACCCACCTTCATGCTCTCTGGAAGGAAAGCCTGCGACTATGCAATGATGTACAAGATAGGAGCTCTACCGTTATTGACTGTCTAATGTTCGCAAGGGCAGGTCGAGCACCGAACACGGCTATTCAGGAGTCTGTTGAGGAATTCTTGAACCAGGCCCGAGACACCGGCTGCTCCGCAAATCAGGCAGCGGACTTCATAGCCTCAGCGCTATTGATGGACGCCTATCCCCCTGAGATGCATCGTAATGTCCAAATCCACATCGTTTCTTGGCTGAAAGCTGACACACTGAATAGCTTTCCACCCAGAGCTGGTGTTCAACGCTCTCTACCGGGAGACGTGCCATGAGAGCTTGGCCGTCCACCCAAATGTGGACTGCAAACATGTCCGCGATCAATTTATTCACGGATTCGCCAGCCTGACTGCGATTACCACTGCCGCCGATGCACGGCGGACAACTCTGAGTCGGTTCTATCAAAAATGGGCTGGACTCCGATCCACGAAGGTTTGCTTTCTCTGCATGTGTCGGCGACCAGAACATGTACTGTCGTGCAAGCATACAATTTGCGATAATTGTGTCATTATCTTTGGAACCAAGAGCTCATTCGCGGAATATCATACGGATATCTCTCAGTGCCCCATCTGCGGGGATAGTAAGACGCTGACGGTTCGCCGTGTACCGCCCACAAAAGGGCCTGTCATCTTCAGCTTAGATGGCGGAGGGGCACGTGGTATTATTCAGCTCGGTCTTCTGCAAGAATTGGAAAATCGACTGGAAGGGGTGCCACTGGTGGAGCTCCCAGACCTCTGCGGCGGCACCAGTGTTGGTCAGTAGACCCTGCCTGCGAGCATTTCGACCGTCCCCGTCATGCCACTCGATACAAACTGATAAATGTACAGGCGGGTTATCAGCCATAGATCTGTTTCTTAATCACGTTACCGCGAGGGAAGGCTTCGTTAAATTCCCCCGACTTGCCCGGACGGTCTTCCGTCCGCCTTCTACGCTGGCTCTTCTCCGTGGAATCGGTATCATTCATGGGGCGTTGCGGATACTCGGAGGCAGCTGGTATGACACATGTGACCTGGTGAAAGCACTTCAGACAGCTATTGGTCCGAGTCGGCGTCTTTTCGACGTCCCAGCTGCCAACATGGCCGGTTGTCGGGTAGCCGTGGTCGCGAGCCGAACGTCGGATGGCAAGGCGTGCGTGCTGGCCAACTATCGCGGTCTTGGTCGGCGGCAGGAGGACGCGGCATACGTATTCTTTATTCCTCCTACCGACGAGGACAATCCACTCCTTTCGGATGTGTAAGTCGCAGCCCCTCTCGCTCAAAGGCCATGATCTATAGCTGATATTATATTAGAGCCCAGTGCAGCGTTGCAGCCCCATTGTGCGTACAGTCATAAAATACTTGGTAGTAGTCGCAACTACTGATCAGTCACAGTTTCTTCCGGACCAAACATCTCCCAGGCATCGGCAGCTTGCAAGACGGTGGCGTTCGGGCGAACAATCCCCTCGCGATTGCTTTGAAAGAGTCGACAATCATCTGGCCGTCGAGCAAAAAGCCCGATCTGGCCCTGTCCATTGGGACAGGATATGCTTCCGATTCTCACGAACAGGTGCAGAGCACACCCGCCGGCCCGTTCAGGGAAGGCGCCTTGTCACGCATGATCCGAGCGACGATATTTTCGCCCTGCATGGACGGCCACCAAGGCTACCACGAAGCTCTCAACTACCTGACGGAGTCCAACTTGCCCGATGTTTTCCGTCTTGACCATGCGATATCCGGGCGTATCCCACGCCTCGATGACGTGGACAGTTTGACCGAGATGTGCGGATGGCCGTTTACCGTAGCAGATGAGCTCGTCCGAGCGCTCTTAGCGACCGTCTTCTTCTTCGAACTGGACGAGATTCCTGTCCAGAAAAGGGGGATCTTTCACTGTCGCGGGTCCATCCTCTGCGCAAGAAGACCAGTACATGCAATTTTACGGTGTGTCGGAAAGGAATTTCCAGATGCCGCCTTTCGCACGTCATCGTGCCACTCATCGTGCCATAACCTTGGCCGGGCTGTCGAAAACGACGGGTGTGACCTCTGTGGTTATTACCGTAAGAAGGTAACTTTTACCGTGAACAGTCTTGCGGAAGAGTTTTCCATCGAATTGTTCAGCGATAGTCTGCACCACCGGATTGGCGGATTCCCGAAATCAGTGCAACAGATCACCCGTGAGCAACAGATATATGCTCATTTCGGTCATGTTGACCACCGCCATGCCATATGGCCTCCTAAGCGAAACTGTTTTTGCTTCAGTGGGAACAAAAGATCAATTAGCTTTTCCGAACCAAAAATCGAACAGAAGAAGCGTCGCTTGTGATTGGTTTCTCTGGTCCAATTTGCTGGTGAGTGACCGACACTGAGAGCCTTTCAATGGTGGTGCAGCTGGATATGAGAGGCGTTCTCAACCGTAATTGGCTGTCCCTAGATCAATCAAACAAACTTGCCCATCGCTGTAAAAGAAAGGAAAATTTCCGGAGACTTTCTCTATTAATTTTGAACCTTTTTCGTGTACTTGCAAGCGAGCTCAATACTTAGCACGTTAGGTTGATAAATTCATTCTGCGAATAGAATTTGTATGGTTTACAAACACCCTATCCGAAAACAATTCCAGGGTACTTATCTTCCATGTGATCTAGGAGCAGGTGTTTGATAGATTGCCTGTTCCCGATGCATGCCTGAATACAAGGGCATATTCCGTCCCAGGCCTTGAGACCGGGGTAGGCGCCTCTTGACAGTAGCAAGCTCACCAAGTCTCTGCTGTTTAAAAAGACAGCAAGCCTGAGCACTGTTTGACTCTCAGCATGTAAAATATCGACTTGAGTACGAGGGTCTTGAAGAAGCCGATTCACGGCAGCGGATGACTTGTTTGCCACGCCATACCACAAAGCACTACTGCCCTCGGCATTTTGCATGTTCACGTCCAACGTTTCCTTCCGCAGCAAGTGATCGATAACCTGCACGGAGTCATATTGCGCAGCTATCATCAGAGGAGAAAGATCGTCAACCAGCGCATTCACGTTGGCTCGGTACGAAAGTAGTGTCTTTACAAAGGCGTTGTTATTGGTCCTAGCGGCCCAGTGAAGTGCAGAGCTGTTTTGATGACTGATGTTGTATTTGATCAGTGCCAGGCGCAGCTTGGGGTAAAGTATTCGGTGTGTCCGAGCAAGAGCAGAAATCTCGCCTCCTTGCACGGTATTGGCAATGATCCAAAGAATCTCTGTCGGCAAGTCGAGAATAGAAACCTGCGAACTACCATCAGCATCTAAAAGGGCTCCTATCATTCACAAAGAGCGATCATCCATACCATTATCTTGGGCGGCAAATCTCAATTCGTAGACAGACAGATGCAAACGCGCTTGGAGGATAATGTTGGGATCGAGATGAAAGGTAAATCCGAAGCGGAGCAATGAAAGAAGTGTAACTATGGCGTTTCGCTATTTGGTATAGCTCTGGCAAAGGTGAGATGAGGAAGTGAATGGGGAGCTTTATATGATTCTCGCGGAGTGGATGCTTCGTTACCGGCCAAGCATTATCTTTGTCTGCCCACTGAGGAAACGATACAAACGAAGCTCGCAGCCGCGCCACTCCCAGGCCCTGACGGGTCACTCCCAGGAGCCCTCCACCTCCTGGGAGTACACAGACCAAATTCCGGGAGCGACTGGATGGTGCCCCAGGATCACCAAGCCGGATACTGGGAGATTATGCCGGATCCTTTCGGAAGACGGTTCAACAGCAGGAAGCGAGCAAAGTAAAGAGTATATTCGCTAGGTTTACTGCTACTCCTTGTTCCACCTTGAGCACCTTGAGTAGTACTCTGTATTAACCTCGTTCTTGTACTTGACAAGCGAACTCAATACATAGCTCGTTAGGTGGTTAAATCCACTCTGCGCATAGAATTGTATGGTTTACAGTGGAGCCGAGTCACGGACGGAGCTCCTCGGACTGCAACATGTTTTTGTGCGGAGGCGACAGGCCTCAACTTCCTGTAAGCGCGCTTTCCAGACCATGTGGCCGAACGGCGTTCCCGTGTGATGGTGGCACAGCCACTCGAGCCGCCAGAGAACATAAGTGCGAATAAATCGCCCAGCTTGGCAAGTTTTTCAATTCAACCAGGATACCATATTCGACACATCTGCAATGCATAGTGGGAGTAGTGCTGATGATGCCTCGAGTATATACAGCCGGCCTGCCGAGGTTCCTAAGCGCGCGCTCACATGGGACCTGATTCCGATTATTCTTCCGATCCGTCATGACCTTCCGGAGATCAATTCGTTGGACCACCAGATTGCGGTCGCACAAGGATCCACTATGGCTCTAGAGACGACCCGGACGCGGATGCAGACTACAAAAGCTAGAAATCCACTTTCGTTGTCCGAGCTGAAAACAGAAAAGCTGCGCCAGCGAGATCAGCAGGAGACTGAGAATCAGTTTTATCGTTCATGCTTCGAGAACCTGAGCGAGCTCTTGGTTGATGTTTTGAATGTCACGCACATGATGGAGCTAGAGCCTGATGAATTTGGCCTAAGCAGGATTCGAGAAATTATTGTTCGCCTCCGCACGGCGCTCGATAAATCGCGAGTGCGGGAGGCCCAGGCGGAGCAGGAATGGAAGCGGCAATGGAGCGTTTCGCGAATCTGGAGGCCAGCCGGGCGGTGGATCTAAGCCTCCTATGTAGAATGCTCTACACTACCGTCCCTTGCGGGGAGAGCGGCTGTCTCAAACGTATATGCGGTACTTGACCTCCACTCCGGAAAATGAACTGCGATACCCACAGGTCCACGGGTTGATGCTGTGCTGATACTGGAGAAGCTTGCCATTGTAGATTCCTGTTTTTCTGCGATGTTTCTATGCATATTCTCTGGTAGAAATGTGTACAACATGAATCTTACAGATCCCAAGTGATATGGACCCCCACGCCACCGAAAGCTTGATCCACATCTCGATGTAGATTAACTCAATTACCGAGAAAGTCCGTACCCATCCAGCTTTTCTCGCTCTAGCTACTACCTAGGTAGAGCGAGCTCATTACCACAGCCGGTTGTACATGGCGGCGTGAACAACCTCAACTAACAAGTGCGGGTATATGTTTAGCTTGTATCATGCGAGCTGGATAACCATCATGTTTGCGCGGCCCCTGACAGATCAACGCATGTTGACTTGAATCTATATAAGTATTTAAGCGACAGTATATAGATAGACTAAAGGCACCACCGACTTTGGCGACTTAGCAATCTCATATCATGAGCCAACAATCTACCTGGATCTTGTTAACAATGGTGGTGACCGTCGTATGAGTTCGCTCCCTGACATGGTGTTAATTTTGCTAATCACTGCCAGTGCACTGGCCTGGCTATCCGGCCGCCAGAGGACCGGAATCTTGCTTCCCACCCGGTCAGTGTGTACGGCTTGTCCGATCGGTCTGGCGAGCCAAAAAGTAATGAACAGACGCAATCACCGAACAATGCTCACCGCACAGTCAGTATGTCAAGCTAGTCACTGGGGTATTAAGTGGAAAATACATGCTAATGCGGTTCAGAGCA
Source organism: Penicillium janthinellum (assembly GCA_027569415.1). Classification (NCBI taxonomy): domain Eukaryota; kingdom Fungi; phylum Ascomycota; class Eurotiomycetes; order Eurotiales; family Aspergillaceae; genus Penicillium; species Penicillium janthinellum. The sequence continues at coordinate 21,283 of JAPDFA010000165.1, forward strand.
TGCTCCGCATCTCATAGCCCACAAACGAGTGCACATCCGGCGTCCTCGAACTCCCCACTCCCCAGATCATTGACTCTTGTAGGACGGTATTGAAACCAGCAGGCTCTTGGGCCCAGCTTTCACGGTCTACATTCTTCAACTTTCCCTCGAATATGCTAGGCACTACCGTCTATTTTCCTTCGACTTCCATCTAGCTAAGTAGTACTCTGTGATTGCTTTGATGAGAGAGCATACTCCACTATTGAAAGGCGGAAGGCCTTTGGGATGGCATTGGTAGGTAGCGATAACGTGTCATCTCCACAAATCTACGTAAAGCATTAAATTGCTTGCCAGTCAAAGTGACGTTCCATTTACCTGATATACTGTAGTATTCGAGCTACTTTGAAGTGACGTGACGTCGAAATCCAGGCCGACAAGCCCTTTCTCATTTTGGGTCATTTGTGTTTTGATCCTGCTGCATTGTGAGGGCTCGCTTTTTAGGACTTAAGCCTCATCTGTTTTGTGTTGGCCGTGTTTGAGACTTTCTTCTTAGTTTGGCTCGTTTTTGCCGTGTTGCGCGCGTTCACATTTTTAGTGTCCTGCCTCAACGTTTTGGTCTTGGATGTATTGCACATGTTCGCTTTTTTGTGCCTCTTTTCTTTCGCTTTGGCTGCCCCACTCACGCTCATTGGCCCAACCTCTTTGTCTTGGCTTTTCTGCCTGCACCCTCTGCTTTCTTTATTAACCTCAATTTTTTGCTGCGGGCTGCGTTGCTCGTGTTCATTCTGGTTTTGCTCAACCTCATCTTTTCCGTGTTGACTAGTTTGGGTGCATTTCCTGGGTTGACTATGCTGCATCGCTTCATCCTGACTGTCCTTATCCTCCCCTTTTTTCTGCTGGCTGTTTTGCCCTTCTTCCTTTCCGCTCTGTTCGGCCTCAACTCCTGCGTTTTGGCTACGCTGCGCACGTTTTTGTCTCCTTCGCTTGGCTACCTCTTGCTCGTGGTGGCTACGCTGTAGCCTCTCAATTTTCCTTCTCTGATCTTCCTCGACTTGCTGATTAACCTTCGCCTGGCGAGCGGCTTTTTGGACAAGTGATGTTTCGTAATCCTCGATCATCCTTGCGCTGTTGTTCAGTTTTCTTTCCATTGCAATATTCTGTGACTGAAGCATTTTCTGAATGTTTACGGCTTTGCCTTCAAGGAGCAGCATGTAAAGTCCACACTTATCATCCTGTTGTCGTTGGAAATACGAGTGAGCCGGATCATCTGGTCGTATATCGCAGCTCCGCACGACCCAAAGAGTCTGAAGAAAGTATTCCAGCTTTTGGGGGGGCAGTGTTAACAGAACTAACTGATGAACAAAGAATTGAGGGTATCAAGCATACCTTTTCCCCATCTGACCTTTTGAATTCGGTTCCACCCAGACGTTTCAAGATTGCTAACACGTTAAGCGCACTTTTCGCGTATGCGCCGAGAGTGACCCTGTTCACAGCGACTCGGTGCACAGCACAGTGTCGGATTCGACGAATCAAATGTAAATCAGAGCAGAAGGCTTCACGTTCATAATCTGATATACCACTGTCGCGAAACATTTCCTTCCGGTGAAAACAAAAATATTCGGTCAATTTTTCAGAAAGTTGGCTCAGCTCCGCAGCCTCGGGGCAAGACCAGTGGCATTCTTCAACCAGGGCGGGAGCAGTCGTACGACAGAAATCATACAAAAACAACTCTAATTGTTGCTGCCATCGGCACAGAAGACCGTGTGTTCGTTGGAAACTATCTGGAGTTAGTGCGGTGGACATCATTCATCGGGCATCGAAGTCTTGCCTTCCATTCGAGGAGCTTGGTTGACAGGTATTTGCGTATGTGAGATCAGTCAAAACCATTTCTGCTCAGCATATCTGGACAATTGAAGGAAAGATGGTCTGTGGTGCAGATGTTGAGGAGGGAAGAACGAGCCATGAACGCAAGATCAAAGGCCGATTTATCGCCACCCTAAGCATGACGTGAATATTATCTGACCACATACGTCACCAAGAGAATAGAAAGCATTGTCCTTCTTTGGGATAAACCCATGACTAACGAAGACTGTTTGTGGGGACAAAAAATGGATGGGCGATTTGCAACCCAAACATAATTGGTTCAACCCACTGGTAAATTGATAATAACGGATTAGTGATCGCTCACTGTCCGATAGCAGACTCAACAGGGGTAAGATTTCTCGACAGGCTCTAGAGACATAGTTTGTGATACCGAAGAGACTAAGGCGTTGACCCATCTTGCATATACGCAGCTGCGGTCATAGCATATTTCGACCGACCTCATTGCTGGAGGAGTTATCTTCGGACGGCATGCAACATTCAAGAGAGATCACTTAATTTCACATACAGTAGTTTTCGAATTCAGTTTGACCACTCACTCTTTTGACTTGATTCCCGGAAAAATAGATCCGAGATACACTAATCCTCTTTGGGGTCGCCGCTCGGATTAAACGGCAGAACTTTTTGTCGGAGCAAAGCTGTTCCGGTCCGTCAGTGTATTTAGCCACTAACTAGTCAAAATCCATCTTCACCCCCCCCTCTTTCCGTCACTTTTCCGCTGTCCCACTAGTGTCGGTTTGCTATATCCCTTCATTCTTCGAACCTGTAGTGCAGCCTTCATTAGACTGAAAACTTTGCTTATGCTGTATAGAGCTAATTCTGATATAGAAGACTATTCTCTTTATTTTAGTTGATTTTGCCCCCTATGGTATTCGTTCCCAGTCTCGAATCTAACCTGGCTCACTCTGTAAATGAAACATGGATAGTTTATTCTACGGATCTGTTGGAACACAGCTGAGTAAGCATAAAGATGCACCAATAGGAACCACAATGAGGCTGAATTGTTATAAAGCCCTAGTTAGCATTTTGGATGGGCATTTTACATGACTAATCTTGGCGGATATAACTTACACTATCTCCTTTCTCCTGGTATCTAGTTACCCCCTGCTCTGACAGGATCTATCTAGATTACCTTTTAGTATAAGCCCCTCGTATCTACTGTAACATGTTTAATTTCTAAGATATGAATTGTGGGAGCGCAACTTGGATGAAGTGACAAGCACCAGTTACAGTTATGTGCTAGCCCCTATGCCGCGCTTTCTGCCTTGAGCATTTCAACGCTCCGAATCCCCAGGGCTTGCTAAGAACGTAAAGTCAGGAAAAACTCGGACGGTTTAAGGGTGTTATTAAAAAGCACTCATTTCCTCCATTTCTGCCTGTTATCGCCTGAACGGACAGGCCTTCAATTCACCGAGACCGTACATCAAGTTGCTGCCTTTGCTGTATATCACGGTCTCGCTATCTCGCCCCTACGGTCTACCGTTTCCGAGATCTCGCATCATGGATGTAAATCGCCATAATACGGTCAATATTTTTATGGAATAACATATAACTAACTGTCGGCGTCGGTCATCGAAGCAATGGAGGAAGACTGGACATTGCGGAGACCAGATCCCGCTCCCACTGTCTCATCATCTAAATGATCGTCCACTTGCACACTTTGCGTAGGTTCACGTCGAAAATCCCGAGAGAGGCTCGTCAAGGATCATAAAGTCATGCTGCGTGGAACTGAAGGATTCGTCGTCAATATCGTTAACTGAGGCGAACCAGAATCGGGGTACAGATATTGCAAGCGAAGCGTGTACTGAACGACTCTCAACATGCTTCAGCTTTTTCCACCACACACGGCCACTTAGTTTGCTTGGCACATTGTAGTCGCTCACGTCGAAGTCATCTGAGAATACTCGCCCCCTGATGGCAGACCTCCAGTGATGACTTCGATAGTCTTCCCATGCCACGGAGCTTGCTTCACTGAGGTTACGCGAAACGTCATTTTCGGCGTTTCTAACCCCACGCGCAAATTCGCACACATGATGCGTCTGTACAAATTTGTCTATGTATTGCGAAATCTTTCCTCTCATCTCATCACTTTCTATATCAGAGGAGAAAAGAGAGAGAACGTCAAAAGGTGTCAAAAATGACTGGAGGCGCAGGTGAAAGAACATCCAGTGCTCGAGCAACGAATTGCGACGATTTATGAACTGGAATGTATCCTGGTTCCAGTCTAGGTAGTTGACAGGCGAGTTGAAGACGTCGAGGAGAAGAAAGTTCAACGTATAATCACAGATTTCAAGATTTTCAAAACTTTCTTGCAAGGTATAGTTGGAACGTTGAAACCAAAAATCAATAATCTTTCCCGATAAATCACTGTCGACATCTTCAGATTCATCAAGAATTGTAACAAGCTGTGTTGCTTTCGTGTCGAGGGTGCAAGCTATTATCGCACGATAGAATCGCTCTGGGGAAACCGTTTTCTCTTTCTCCCCGTCTGGTAATGGAAACTGCTGGCCAATGTGGAATGTACAATCTGTGTAGCAGGCCAATATGTAGTTCTCTTCAGGGAGGCCCTCAGAGTACCGATAAGAGAGAGCATGCTTGTACTCATTGAGATGGGAGATGAAATGGCTTCTCAACTGGGCAGCTTGCTTCCACCACAGGCAGATCCGTCGAAGATAATGGTCCATCATTCCCACGGATTCAAATGTAGCCGAAAAAATGGAATCATAGTCAAGGCAGCCATAAAGCTGGTTGGGAGTTTTCAGTGTAATGTCCTCCTCGTCTTCGCTATGCAGTCCGTCAGCCAAGCGACAGAGGCGGGCATCGAACTTGTGATATGGAGAAGCACGCTTATCTATATTAATATCGTATTTGCTTAGTGGAGTCGCTATTGGAAGTTGAACATACAATTATAGACCATGCAATACGGCTCTCATGCCTTTTGAATAGGCTGTAAAGTTTTTTACAAGTTATTGCAAGACATGGAGGTTCATCAAGGTTTGAGAGATTTTCGAAAATGAGGAGTAACAACTCAACCGGGAAATATAAAATATGTCCTCTATCTGAGTCCATTCTCTTAGCTGTAGAAGTGACGTTGTGTGTCTCGTAGGCAGAAGGTGGTAGGGGGTGAGGGGTGTCAGCCGAGCAAGAACGGTGAGAGTCAAAGAAATAGCCACTCCGAAAATGTTTGCTAAGTTTGCATCAAATTTTTCAGTCTGAAAGTTTCAGACCAGGGTTCTACTGTACACGTTTCGTGGACAATACATGGACCATTATAGAAAGCGGTGTAGAGCAAAGTGCTTAAAATAACATCCAATCAAAATTCACACCTTTAGGATTCATTTTCCGGGAATCAAGTCTAAAGAGTGAGTGGTCAAACTGAATTCGAAAACTACTGTATTCGGATCAATTTCTACCTACTGATTTGGAAACGGCGATTCAGGTATGAGAATATACATTCCCAGATGGTATCGCTGCTTTCTGAAGCTTGCACGTCCTGATGATCTCCAACCGGCTGTTTCATTTCGCTTAGGGTGAGGAAATCCGACGGGGTCCTGTGGATTGACGGTTGGGCTCGTTCGCACTATCAGGCCAGACCCGGCTGTCAGTCACGCTCATTAAAGCTTATAATATATCCTACCATTTCCTGCGGGGTGGGAGCGGGTAGATTCGGATGAGAATGGTAGGTGAAGACCCGACCGCCAGGGTCCTCCATGATTAACCAGCTCTTGATTGAGTATAGGCGCCAAAAGTCATTGTGGCGCCGTAGAAGATTATTGCGCCGCTTGCGAAGCTGCTCTTTTTGCACGCGGCTGGACTTGGATGCCATGGACTCCAACTCGAAGTACATTGTTCAAGTGCATAGCTTGCATGTGGCTCTCTTTGCAACCTTTATAAGTAGTGGTCGTGAACTAGAGTGGTGAAAAAAGCAGACTTCATTGTTTGATCGGTTGAAGAGGATACGTTCCACGCGCCACTAGACATTTCAGTGCTTGCGTAGGTCCACTCACCGGCCATTCCGCAGTAAAGTGTGTCGCCAGCCCTCAACTTTGGAGGCTTTCTTCGTGAACAATCTTTAAGGTGCGGCATATCAGCTTTAAATTAGCTGACAGCTGCTATCAAGTATGAGCTAGTACAGCGCAGTTTCATGTTGCAGCCCATTTATTACTTTCTGGGATGGTAATATACCTTACCATCGACCATGAAGAGCCGCACCGACTATTAAAAGCCGCATCGAGAGAACAAGGCGAGCAGGATTTTGTTACATTCGGCAAGAGCAGCATGCTTCGGGGATCAAAATTGGTCAATTCATTGCAACTCTCCTACACTCCGTCAGTTGCTCTCTTCAAGCGATTAAGAAGCTTCACTGTACTAATCCATCACATTCCCGAAGAAACAGACTCCATGATGGATCTCGCTCGTCCAGTGGCCCCGAAGAGGTCAAACAAACAACACATGAGCCAGCTGTCATTGTCTCGCACCTTGCAGGTCTGATTAGCCAAACCGTATCCAAGAGCTTTGCGCCTCCCGACAAGACAACTTCAGGCCCGAGCACGAATCTCTTTGGAGTCACCGACCAAGGAACGACCGACTCTCAATCCTTCGACATACTGGCAACATCTGTCTCTACAGTCAGCCATTCAATTTCTACATCAACAACCACTGAAAACTATAGAGAAAGTGACAAGAGCTTTAGCGATAGCATATCACCATGGGGAACATCTGCTGTTTCCACTGTGGAGTATCAAACCGAGCATGACACAGCGAATAACACCTTACCTGGCACTGTCAGCGTTCTCAGCAGCACAGATACTCAGTTGCCCTCATCGATATACACGAGGACGCAGACATCGGCGTTGACGGATCCTCCATTGGAAGTTATTGCAAAGCAATTCGCATCTGTAGAGGACGATAAGATGCCCGATCCGGCCCAGTCACGCCATCCCCTTGTTTCCTCCACAGGTGGGTCCCTCATCAGCACGCCTGCAAAAATCCTGACAGCAGCGGCAAACGTGCCAAACCCACAGATCGACTCCACATCTCTCAGCTTGGTCGCGGTCAAAGAAACCTCCGGAGTCGGGGTTTCAGATATGGACGTGACGGGGACTTTGTCTCAGACAGGAAACCCGCCCAATCCGACGGGATATGACCCGACAATGTATAATACCCGCGCATCACAAACCATATCTAGACAGTCTCTAGGAGTAACATTGGGCGCAGTGTCGGGGGCGGGGCTTTTCTTTGCTATCGTATACGTTCTTCAGCGCTTCGGGCATGTGTATTTCCGAAAATTTCAAGCTTGGACGCGATCCGCTGCTTCTATTGAAGTTGTATCGGACACTGTGGAGTCTGACTCTATCCACCCTCAAAGCGAGAAAGAAATATCGCGGTTCTCAATCGATAGTTGAGAATAAGGCAGTGATTCAGTCTTTTCTCTAAGAGGTCAACAAGTAGGAGCATTGGGAGTTGTTGCGGGGTTAATTTGCTCAGGGTTCCATGTAGATCACCCCGCGGTAAAGCTAAACGCACTGTACAGGTCGCCGTTCACTATTGTGCGCAAGCCTTTGACATTTCACAGGAAAGGAACCCAAAAGAGTAAAAGACAAAACAATAGCACCATCTGATCCGCTATAAGGGAGCGCTGCTAGTGGAGTCCATTAGTTATCCTTGGCTGGCTCAGCTTCAGAATTCTGTAGTATCCTCCTGTATCTCTCCCACGCTTTGCCTCTGATAGGCTATACTGTAATCGAAATCACCTTGATCAAAACACAATGAGCGTCTCCTCTCTGGCTATAGTTCTTGTGTTGGTCGTGCTGGTTTCGTGGTACATCGCAATACCTGGAACCTCGCACCTTGGCTCTGCGGCGTACGGGTTTCTAGATCTTAGAGCTCGAGTCGCAGGCCAATCTCTTACGATAGTCTCATACAGAGTCTCGCTTCCCGGTCAAATAAAACGTACCCATTGCCGATGCTACTGCTTACAGACGACCGAGGTCAGACACATCGGAGGAGCGTCAGTGGGCTTATTGATAGAACTACGGGCTATCTTACACTTTACTGTAACAAATTCGTGTCCCATCGAATTCTACCAAACGGAGAAAGACCGATGTAGCTCAGTTCAACCTCGATGAATTTCCACTGTTCGTAGCCCCGAAGACCACAATGATTGCCTCCGCTGTTCAGCAGGGACGGTCTCTAAACTGCGCAGGAGTACCCTCTAACCATGTTGCTTGCGCTGTCCCCTCAAAAAATAGAAAATGTAGGGCCACAACGTAAAGTAGACGCTAATTTCTATCTGAGGACTGCAAAGATCTTTTACTGATGCAAGGATAACAAATGCTGCGTGATATATTGTCACCAAGGGCCTTGTGCACCGAAAATACCGCCTGTTCATACCAATTACTGTCATCATAAAAATTCCCTGCCCTTAGTTTCTTGACACTTGCACCAGGACGTTATGCAAAGCTTGACTTTATCTACGCTGAGCCCCCATTCTCCACGAGAGCACTTATTATGCCTATTTTCCTGTTTGCAACCGTTTCAGTATTTTGCATTCATGTGCCCAATTTATCAAAAATCTCAAAAGCATGGAGCTTCCATTGCGTGCGCAGGAACCGAACCGTTTGGAGGCCCTCTCTGTGCGTTTGAATCCCGAAGATGAAGTTGCGAGCCTGGCAACTGGGCGAAGCTTTGAAGTTGTCAACAAAGTCAACAAAAGCTTCACCCCAGACGGAAGCGATCGAAACTTTTCTTTTGCTTCTGCCGAGGGCGTTCCTCCGCCAAAAGATCCTAGTCTCACCGCCTCAAAAGCGCCGGCAAGCCAGACAACTAAAGGTGGGCCACAGATGTCAAACAAGCCAGTCTCAGTACTGCAGGCGGGACTACAACTAAACTGCCCTTCTCCAGGTGACCCTTCACAATATGGGTTCCCTCGAAAGAATTTAGTTTCCGAGCATAGGAACCACCGAATCCTCAAAGGAGCCATGAATGCACTCTTACCAAATGCGTTCAAGAAGCAGCCTAAGAGCCATCCTGCCAACAGAGCAGGATCCCGCTTGCTAGGCGGGACGCGAAGTCTCGCTCAGCACGTCGTCAGGCACTTCATACAGCATCGGCATCGAAGCGGAACTACACTTGCAGAGAGACTCCACCACTCCGAACTTTCTGTCGTCATGCAAAACCATCCTAAATACCAACAAGTGCTACGTGCCGTTCCTGTCCTTGTTGGGCTCCTTCCGAACAATATAAGAGATGGGCTCACGTCAAAAGAAGGTACCGCCTTAATAGAATTTGGCGTTCTAGTTGCAGAGAAATTGGTTATGAGGACTTCAAGTATCTGATGGAGGACATTGCTTGTCGAATGACAATCACTTGGGGCTACACTCAGGAATCCCCGACCGTCCTGGACGGCAGTTTAATGCGAAATTTTGAAACTGGGCTCGATGCCATAATAGGAGAACTGAAGAGACGAGGTTCTACAGTAGCACCGGGTCCGGCCAAAGCGTTGAATTATTCACAAAACAAGAATATGCCAGATGATATAGTGTTGGCCGTTCTCTTCGCATTCAACGCATTTGCTCCACCAAAGTCCACACCTACAAGTGGTGGAGTTGAATCAACAGAGACTCGGAGACGTTGAACAAATCGGAGGTAATGGGACATAGGGTGGACGGAGAAAGGCGTAAACAAAGTTGTGATCACCGCTACAGCAGTCAAATTCCACCACTTTGTTTTCAAAGGCCACCTCGCTATTCAAGGTAGACAACGATTGCCTGGATGTTTGATTAGTAGGAATGATAAAGAGAGGCCTTACCGGAAGCTAGGACGTAAAGCAGAGTCTGGAATCCTACAATGAACGCGAGAGAATTTCGCCTGTTCGCTAAGATCCCCGGCGAGTCCTGGCCCCTAACCAACTGGGCAGCAGACAGGACGCATAGATTAGACAATCTGGATGGTATTCCTCAGTTATTGTCATTCAACAATCGCTTCGCTTCAAACAGAGGGAGCCTCATTCTGCTATTTGGACGATCTTTTCTCCAGGTGAAGATCGGCAGCATGTCGCTCTGAAGCTCCTCCGGGAGAGCTGGGCCGTTGGGTAGAGCGTGCCATAAAACTGCCTGCGGCATCTCTCGTTGTTTTTAAAACCTTTCATGACCGACTGGCCTTTTCACTGTTTACTTTCTTGCGTCGATATCCTCACGAAACCACGAAATACCACGAAGTGGCACAGGCAAGTTTCCAGAACGTCGCCCAGACTCTCCCATACTCCAACCTAACCTATCCACCAGGCTATAGGCCGTACAGACTATTTTCTGCACCAGAGTGTGCGTTATGCTCTCGAAAGAGCTGAAGCCGGATCTGAGTATCAAAAGTTTCATTTAGATGCATCGTTGATTGTGGATCCTTTGAAAAGCTTGGTCTGCCCGCCAGACAAGAGGATATTAGTTCGATTGACCGCGCTTGAAGTTCGATATCGCCGGTTTTGCATCAGCCCCGAGTTCTCCCGAGGGGAGTGGTTCTCTTGTGGATACGCCTTTCCTTGGGTTGGTTTTTGAGCATCCCGTAGGAACTGCGGCGGGAAGACTCACGAAAGCGGCAACGGAAGGATTCTCGGTACTTTCTGTTGAAAGTGTTGCAGGCTACGAAGCACCGATCCGTCTGCTAGGTAAAGCGTGGGACCAGCTGTCTCAGGATGCGCGGGAGCTTGCCGCTGTCGTTACATCCCACGAGAACGTGATTTTACTTTGCAAGGTAAGTTCATGAATGCAAGTCAATGTAGAATTAGCGGCCGACAAAACCACAGCGTCTCTTGAGTGTAGATAACTTCTTTTCCCTCACCGCAATCCTGACCGGCCTCCAGCTCGCTGGGGTTCCCCTCGAACCCTCTCTGGCAGATTTCATCGATCCATCAGATAACCACCGCATGTACCGTCTGCATCTACACAGAGAGCCGTCACTGCCATCTTTGTACCCTTTGATCATTGACCTAAGAAGAGGCAATGTCAAAGCTCTCAAGGCAATCCTCAGCTTCCTAACATACGACCAGCCAGCTAGAATACCAAGTGGGAATGATTTCAGGGTGTCAATCTAGCGTTGGTTTTGTAATCATATCTAGTCCGCTTCCCTTTGCTCAGCCTCATCAGCTAGAAATGAGCCCTCTTTTCTGGTCAAGGTATTTCGCCCGCAATTCTCAAATAGTATCCCACCAGGTCTGAACCATTTCGGACGGTGCCGCCGACAATACCGAAGGCGTAGTAGTTCGAGATTTGGCAACTATAATGTAGCTTGTAGGCGAGATTGACAAGATTCTGACACTTAGTAGTAATGGGAGCCGTGTTCTTTGCAAGTCAGAGATTCTGCTCTATTCATGGCTGACGGGTCACATACGTAGTTGCAGAAAAACAGCCCCGACTGGTCTAGGTACGCGACACGCACACAGTCGTTAGCTTCCGCGGTGCAATTATTCTCTCCGACGTCCAGAAGGTGTTGAATATTGCCGGCAGTTCGCTGGACATATGCGACTCCGCGTGCATAATAGCATATGGGTTTCTCCTGCACAGTGCCTTAGTATTTATGACGGGGTCCCTGTCGGTCAGCAAGATACTCACATCAGTATCTACTCCTACAGGCAATGCTGGTGCGTCATAGTGTGGTGCTTTCAACACCTATACTGGTGAGTGTTGGGGGATCATCAAATCAAGTATCAGCCACCGTACCTCTCGCATTCTTAAGCTTCGATATGTTTCCCGACCTGTGATGGCCGGGCCGGCGAGCTGTCTTCATTAGACTTTGGTAAATAAAATATCATCGGAGGGGCTTACCGCCAAAGCGAAGAACCAGTAAAACGCAAACAGCCCCTGCAGCGCAGTCATTTTGACAGACAAATACGTCTACCCGTCAAACCTAGACCGAGACAGGGATTGAAGGCTCTGGATTTTATACTGTCATTGCGCCGTGCCTGTAAGATGTGGCGTAGAATTCAGCTAAAGCGACTTCACCGAACACCCTTTTCAACCGCTATTCATAACCTCAATAAAATGAGCAAATTGCGCAACTTTGACTTGAATTGACTCAACAATGTTACTCTGCTGATTCTCGGCATGTCCATCCTGAAAGGCGCATGTATAAAGATCAATCCTGATCCCTGAAATGGTGTTTGAGACCAGCTTGTGGCTGCCGTGATGTATTTTAAAATCTTTCTTGTGGCCTTGGCCACACAGTCATTCGCACAAGTGCATATCAGCCAACTCTCTGGAGATATCTGCAACTTTCTCCGAGGATGGGTAAACGTCTCGGGCTCAACGCCCTCGATTCGCTTCAATCTCGAGGGAAGCCAGAATGATTATCCTCTCTCTACAGGCTGCGTCACCCGGGTTGAGTCTAGTCTCCGGAGCTGTAGGGTTCCCGAAGAGCGGAAGAAGTTCGTGTAAAGTACTAACTTGGCTAGGCTTCAAGGGGTCGGAGTTTGTCTGCGATGAATTAGAAATTCTCTTTAGTCCGTCAACCGGTCAAAATAGCCGAAGTGTCTTAGCACGACAGGCAGCTGCCTGCGAATGCGCAAGCTGTGCGACATCTGTGAGCACTGCAAGCATTACACTGATTCGAGCTTCGACCAGCTCTACCAGCTCTACCAGCTCTACCAGCTCTACCAGCTCTACCAGCTCTACCAGCTCTACCAGCTCTACCAGCTCTACCAGCTCTACCAGCTCTACCAGCTCTACCAGCTCTACCAGCTCTA
>JAPDFA010000166.1:0-33571 GCA_027569415.1 Penicillium janthinellum
GTATTTATAGTTAAGATATTAAGTGGCAAATTATATAATAATAGCCGTGAATAGGCTATAGCCGTTAATATCCTATAGCCGGTAATATCCTATAGCCGGTAATATCCTATAGCCGGTAATATCCTATGGTATCTATATACGATAGTATCTATATACGATAAGTATCTTATAGGATATACTAGAGTGCGCGCTAGGTAAGTCAGTCACTAAGTGTTACCACGAAGTGAGCTCCCCTACTTATAGGTTGGGTTATCTTAAAGGTAAACCGTAGAGTGCAAAGTCTAAAGGTAGTAACTAAGTAATAATATATAATTAATCGCGAAGAACTAAATATATAAAAGTGAAAGAGTATCCTTATATATCTAGTCCTTCCTATCGGTAATAAGTCGAGACTTATTACTAATACGCTAGGGCTTATCGCTAATAAGTTCCTACGCTAGTAATCCTATTAGCAATAGGATCTAGTTATATAGCTACCCGATCGGGTAGTGTGATCCCAGGAGCTTTTCGGCCTGAGGCATCCGGCCGTTGCCGGCCTTCTCCTTAACATGACTTCGGCCGCACGGGACCCTCCGCATCCCGCCGACCGCACAGTCACGTGTGGGTCTTGGCGACCTACCTACTCCTGTATTTATACCGACTACTTCCTATAGCTCAAAAAGGGCATATCCCATTTTACCTTTAGATCTCATCTAGTAGCAAACCTCTAAAAGGGTAGCCTTTCATAGCTACCCTAGGGCAGTTGCTTACCTAGAACTCCTCCGAAGAACGCCTTTCGGAGAGGCCGCCCTACAACGATCTAGCTTACAGGGATAACCGTGATCTACTATCCCCCCTTACTTACGAATTTATCGACGGAGAAGTTAAGGGTAGTATCCTTAGCCCTCACTCCGCCTAATACCGGCTATAGAAAATTCTAATTCTTATTTCGGCGCGGTATAACCCGGTTCCGTCGACTATAAGTAGGCCGTACGGGCCCGTTTAGACCGGATATCTAGCTACTTCCTCGACTAAGCTAATAATAAGTCGACGACCCCCCGAATATTAGAGATTTTCCCGAGTAATACTAATTTTAACTTACCGAGATATCCTTCTAATCTAAATATTAGCGAAAGGACTTAAAATTAACTTCGGACCGGAAGTAAAACTTTATGTGATTATAGAGGGAACCGCGGTCTCTTAAGGCCTTTATTAACTCTAATAAGAAGGAGACCGTTCTCTATAGAAAAGTACCTTATACGAATTCTTATATTTACTACCTTTTAACTAATCTAATCACTCTTCTATAATAGAAATCTATATAGATACTAATACCCCTAAGGAGGCTATACCTAGATAAGGCCTTAATAACCTATTAGCCTCCGGCTAGTAACCTCCTTAGCGTCCGCTTACGCCTAAGACCTTAAGCGCCCTAGCTTTCCTACCTTAATTCGTCGCTAACGACTTATATTAGGCTATTTAGACTTCCGAGAAGCCTAAGGAATATATCCTTATAGCTAAGAGCTCTACTTAGGCTATAATAGAGCGTAATACCTCTAGAAGTTAATAACTAGGGCTATCTTCCTCCTTTTCGACTAGAGCTATCCTAACTCCGAGCTCTTCCTAGCTAAATCCTACTCTACCTAGTATAATATAGATCGCTCTTAAATATACCCTCCTAAAGAAGGTCCCGGCTATTCGTGAATACTCTAGCGTTATTAAGGATAATACTATATAGGAGTATCTCTATAACTACGAACGTTTCTTTAAAGAGATCTCGTACTTAGCTAGTACTAAGATCGAGGATATAGATAAAATTATCTACGCCTATAGTATACTAACTAGTAGAGCCTCTAAAGCCTAGACTATATACGACGAGTAGCTAATTAGCTCGTACGGAACCCGAATTAATATATAGTAGGACTTTAGAGACTAGATTCTTCGCGAATTCTCCGAGTATCTCGGTCCCGAAAAGCGATAGGATAGATTCGCTAATCTTTAGTAGGGTTAGAACTAACCGTTCGCCGAATACGCTATAAACCTCTAATAGGTAGCGGTCGATACCGAAATCACCCTCCCTAAGGAAGCTATTATTTAATTCCTATAGAAGAGGGCGAAGGTAAACTTATAGAAGAAATAGGCTAAGGAACGAGAGTACCTAACTATCCTAAGGGAGACGATCGACTACTTTATCTAGTATAAATATAGATCGATAATTACTAACTATATCTAATAGAACTACTAGGATAGTAATAGCGACGTTTAGATAAACTCTATAAACGCCCCCGCCTAGCCTAGCTACGCCGGCCTCTAATACTATACCTACGGTAAGTTCGGATATATTATTCGAAACTATTAGTAGAAAAATAGGTTTTAGGATAAGAAGCCCCGAAAGCTAAAAAACGTAGCTAGCTAGATAAGTTAGACGCCCTTGTTAGCTAAGTTAAAGTAGCTTCGAGTATTACCTAACTACTAGGGCTAGATCCTTTAGACCCTACGTAGAAGGCCACGAAAGAAGCTAGCCTCTTTATAATAGGAGATTCTCTTATATTCTACTATCTCGCGATTAGGGCTAAAGAATAGAACGTCTATATCTAGGCACTCCTAGATAGTAGGGCCTTATATATATTCGTCTCTACTAAGACTATAAAGGAGTTTAGGGCCTGTTTACCTCCGCTCTAAAGGACCTTAACGCTACGCGTCCGGATACTAGATAGACGACGACTCTTTACGAATTTATCTATACGGTTTCCGGTTAGTATAGAGAGTTAGAGGGGGTATATATAGGCGTAGATTCTAGACCTACCGGATTTCGAGTTTATCCTCGGACGAGACTTCCTAACGGCTAAGAATCTATAAATTAACTAGGTAACGTCGGTAATAACGCTTCGCGATTATAAGCGTTCGTACCGAATTAAGCCCCTTAGCCCCTTTCGAGATAAGGAGCTTAAGGCTACTTATATAAACCTAATAAGTAGTAAATAAACCCGAAGAGTACTAAAGAAAAAGGGAATATCCGGCTTCCTTATTGCTATATAAGAAGCTACGAAAACTAACCTAATAGCCCTTACCTAGATCCTAGAATATTCGGATCCTTATATCTATTTATTACTATAAGAATATAGGGATATCGTCTAAGAGGAACTTCCTAATAAGCTCCCTCCCGAACGACTAATTTTATATAATATCGATACTAGTAATACGAAACTAATTAATATTAATTCTTACCCCCTTTCGGACAAGAAAATACATAAGTAAATAGAATAGGTTAATATACTTCTTAAAAAGGGCCTAATTCGCCTATCTATAAGCCTATAGAGTTTCCCGGTTTTATTCGTTAAGAAACCGAACGGGAAGTAGCGTATATATATTAACTATTATACCCTTAACTAAGCTATAGTTAAGAACGGATACCCCTTACCGCGAATCTAAGAACTTCTAGACTAGGTTAAAGGCGCCTAAGTACTCTCTAAGATCGACCTCGCGTCTAGTTTCTAGTAGATCTATTTAACTAACTACGCGGTCCTAAAAACCGCGTTTAATACGATATAGGGTAAGTACGAATAGCTTACGATACTATTCGGACTTTATAATACGCTAGCTACCTTCTAGATACTTATAAATAAGGCCCTTTGTCCCTTTCTAGGTAAGTTCGTAGCTATTTACCTTAATAATATCTTAATCTTCTCTAGAACTAAAGAAGAATACTACAAATACCTCTATTAGGTATTCGAGGTCTTACGGAAGGAAGAGTTAATTACCTAACCGGATAAGTGTGAATTCATAACTAACTAGCTAGAGTTTTACGGCTATATTATTAGTAACGGCTAAGTTAGGCTAATACTAGCGAAGGTCGAAATTATCCGAAACTAGCTATAACCCCGTAACGTTCACGAGGTACGCTAATTTCTTAGCCTAGCTACGTACTACCGTCGCTTTATACGCGGATTCGCCGCTATTTATATCCCCCTCTACGAACTCTTAAAGGAATCGGACGTAGAGATCCGGAAGTAAAAGTTCCGGCCTATACGCTAGTCTATAGCTTATAAGAGTGCCTTTCGGAAGGTTAAGGAGATACTCACGCTCGAGCCTATCCTTATCTAACCGGATCTCTCTAAGCCTTTCGTAAGAGGCGCTCCGCCTCTAGGATAGGTATATTAAGAATAGGACTTAGACTACAGTCGTAACTAATCACGTAAGTTTATAGTATTTATAAACGATAGTTACCTATAGTAAGCGCTTAGCTCGCTAGGTCGATAAGTTTTAAGAGTATAATCTAAAGATTTAGTATCGGAAGGGATCGGACGCGGTTATCCTAGATATACTTAGTAGGAGACCGGACTTTATTAGCGAAGGCCCTACGAATATATCTAGATCCTGACCGATTTAGGACATCACTCTTACCGCTACTTATATAGAACTATCGACCGTTATAAAAGTCCCCGAAGATAAGTAGTTATTAGCGACTATATACTTTCTCGACACCGGAGAGTTACCTATAGATAAGTAGGTCTTAAAGGCCGTCCGGAAGTACGCATCGAAATTAAGCTTACGTACCTATCCTAACGAGACTAAGACCGAGCAATAGCTTATCTTTACCTACGATAATAGGACCTATATACCCTATCTAGAGCCTATCTTCCGTAGAGACCTTATAAACTAAATATATACTAAATATAGCTATCTTAGATAGCCTAGCCTAAATAGGGCTATTCGCCCCCGGGCGTAGTGAGATCTAAAGGTAAAATGGGACATGCCCTTTTGAGCTATAGGAAGTAGTCGGTATAAATACAGGAGTAGGTGGGTCGCCAAGACCCACACGTGACTGTGCGGTCGGCGGGATTCGGAGGGTCCCGTGCGGCCGAAGTCATGTTAAGGAGAAGGCCGGTAACGGCCGGATGCCTCAGGCCGAAAAAGCTCCTAGAATTATATCCTCTCCTACTTAACCAAAACTCGTCCTCGAGTTTCCGAAAGGTCACTATCTACACCGAACACTTCAACAGCGCGATATACTATATATATAAATAAAAGTATTAGAGGCTGACCGCGAGGGTAGCCTCGTGATAGAATCCGGGAAGGTTCTAAAAGGAAGTAAACAAAGAAACCGTACGGCTATCGGCGTAGTAAACGCTGAGTACTTACGGCCGGGTTTAAATAAAGAAATATCCTAATATAAATACTACCGTTTCCCCCGGGTTCGTTTCTCTTTTCTATTTTCCTAAATATCTTTGTATTCGTAAGAGAATCTCGTTCTTTAAAAAAGCTCTATTTATCCCTATCTACGCGATAATAATATAGGTAAGTATCTTCCTTCCCGAATAGTTACGTATACGTATTAACGCGGACTTAGCTTCTCCTCGCTCTAGCGTTACTCCTTCCGAGGACTTCTATTCTAAGCGTATATTAGTCGCTTCTGACTAGGACGTCGCCGAGGTCTTAGCTAACTAGCTAGGAGAAGAATTTCCCTTCGCCGGCTACGGTATAGACGGTCCTAGTCTAGAGCTTAAGGCTATAGCTAGGGACTCTTATACTACGGCTTTTAATCCTACTACTAAGTAGATCGCGTACGATAATAAAGGTAAGCGTATAAGCCCGATAGGATATAACCTAGGCTAACCGTTCGGTAGCGAAATACGCGGATCTAGATACGCGCGGTAATCCTATATTAAGCGTTTTCTAGGGCGCGGATATAGCCTTCCTAAAGGCGGTCCTTAAGGACTATTTATTAGCCTGTAATATTAACTAGCGTAGCGAATAGAAGCCTTACGTAGTGTAGTCCTATAAACGTGCCTATATTATATAGTAAGCTAGCGAACGGGCGCCTCCGGGCGAGGAGTATAAGACCTATAGTAACGGTAGTAAGCCTTTCGCGTCCTACTATATATTAACGTACGGAGACTAAATCTAGTTTAACGGCGCCTATAGGAATTATAGGTTTAACGCGGGCGGCGTGAAGTATTCGCTCCGTTCTACTAGTAAGAAGTTAGTCGGTTAGGTCGAGGATTACCTTAAGAAGGCGAATCCTACGTACTAGCTAGTGCGAGAAGGCGTACCCGTAAGGTTCCTTACTCTAAACGGTTCCTATTATAACTAAAGCTAACTAATTCTCTATAGCCGAAAGGCGGCGCCGCGACGCCCGTATCTTAACGGACCTGGTTATCGGCGGATAAGGATAAGGGGAAGAAACCGGAGACAGAAAAGGTAACGGAGAAGGAAGTAGAGAAGCCGAAGGAGAAGGAAAAGGAAAAGGATATCGAAATCGTCTAGGTAGGGCCGGTCGAGAAGAAGGGAAAAGCCCTAGCTAAGAATAAAGGGAAAGGACGGGTAAAGAAGTACTTCGAGAACGAATAGCTAACTAATCTACTAAATAATCCGGCTATAAGTAATAAGGAGGACTTTACCTGTGCGGCGGTGGCGTACGACGCTATCCCTAAGATGATTAAGGCCCTAGAGGAGGCGCGCGGCGCTCTCTAGGGGTAGTTAATCGCGAACGGTTAGCTCTCCGAGAACGAAGGAGAGGATAACGATAATAATAATAACGAGGATTTCGATCCTTTCGAGGCCTTTACTAAGAAGCGAAAGCGGGCGTAAGGGGCTATAGTTAGCGTATAGGAGTGAATTAATAAATTTTTTTTTTAATAAAATAAAGAAAATAAGGGGATAGCTATATTAGGCTCTATTCGTAGGGATAACGATGGCGAATAGTCCGTTAAATAATATCTACTCGTAGGTATCGGCGTCCCGAGGTCCTTAAGTAGATAACGAAGCGTTATCTTTATCTAAATTATACTAATCGGTCTCTCCTTCCGAGAGATTAGACTAGAGTTCTTCCTAGTCCTTCGTCTTCTTACCCTTTCGCCCGTTCTTAGTAGCGATCTTCTTTCGGCGCCGATCGAGAACGTTCTTAGTAATTTAGCCCTCCCCTACTTAATTCGAGCGTATACCGTTAGCTCGGTTAAGTTTAAATTACTCCTACTCTTCGCGAGTAAACGTAGATAAATTATAGTAGGTCGGGGGCGAGTTATCCTACTCGATGATTTTTAGGATCTCCTTAGGCTTCCGGAGGCGTAGACCCTTCTGTCTAAGGGCGTTCTACGCGGCCTAGGACGACTATAAGGATTCGGGGTCGCTAATATTCGCCTTAATAAGGCGAGATCCGTTAATTAATATACGGAGTACGCGGCTATTCGGCTCCGCTAACGTATAAGTACTAAGTAGATAGGCGGATAAGACCTTATAGGGCCTGAACTACTTCGCTTCGTACTTCTACGCCGATTTATTTCGTACGAGTACCTAGTCGTTAACTTTAAAGCTCGTCTTCGTGACGAGACTATTACGGATACGATTCGTCCGGATCGCGCGCGCTAGGAGAAGTTCGTTAGCTTTTATACGCGCGTCGCTTAAGTTTCGAAGTTCTTCGGCCCTTTCCGTAAAAGGCAGAACTTCCTTCGATAAATTATTATTAGGTAAACGTAGGTAAATACTATATATAAGGTAGAATAGACTTAGTCCGGTTACGGTATATTCTCGGATCCGCGCGGTAACGACCGCTTAGGTAAGGTATAGATCCTATACGCGTGTTAGCTTACCTATAAGGTATTTCGTTAATATATAATCTAGTAGTCTATTTAGGTTCTTAACCTTCCTATTCGTTTAGGGATAGTAGGGCGTAGTAGTTCGGTGCTAGGTCTTTAAAATATTTAGGTAGTATATAACTGTACCTAAAAGGAGATTAGTACCGTTATCCGAAATGATCTTAAGGGGGGCACCGTAGTTTATAAAGATTTATTTATATAGGAATTAATCTAGGGCCTCCTCGGTAGCTTCCGGAACCGCTTTAGTAATAGGCTAGCTAGTGGTATAGTCGATAGCCGTAATAATCTATCTATTGCTATTCGGGGTCGTCGGAAGCGTGCCGATAAGATCGATTCCCTATCGCTCGAAAGGTCGAATGCTAGACGTCACTATATATTAGGGACTTTCTCTTTCGAGGGACTTATTTAAGCCCTATAAGACTTAGTAATTCGGATAATTATACGTAGCAGTCTTAATATCTCTACGTATCTACGGCTACTACGCCTAGGGGTAAATAGCCCTATTTAGGCTAGGCTATCTAAGATAGCTATATTTAGTATATATTCGGTTTATAAGGTCTCTACGGAAGACGGGCTCTAGATAGGGTATATAGGTCCTATTATTATAGGTAAAGATAAGCTATCGCTCGGTCTCGGTCTTGTTAGGATAGGTACGTAAGCTTAATTTCGATACGTACTTCCGGATAGCCTTCGAGACCTACTTATCTATAGGTAACTCTCCGGTATTAAGAAAGTATATAGTCGCTAATAACTACTCGTCTTCGGGGACTTTTATAATAGTCGATAGTTCTATATAAGTAGTAGCAAGAGTGATATCCTAAATCGGTCGGGATCTAGATATATTCGTAGGGCCTTCGCTGATAAAGTCCGGCCTCCTACTAAGTATATCCGGGATAACCGCGTCTGATCCCTTCCGATACTAAATCTTTAGATTATACTCTTGAAACTTATCGACCTAGCGAGCTAAGCGCTTACTATAGGTGACTATCGTTTATAAATACTATAAACTCGCGTGATCGGTTACGACTATAGTCTAAGTCCTGTTCTTAATATACCTATCCTAGAGGCGGAGCGCCTCTTTAATAGCTAATAGCTCCTTTTCGTGGACGGGGTAATTTAGCTTAGCCCCGGTTAGTTTCCTTCTATTATACGTAACCGGATAAAGTTTTCTGTTAGCTCCCTCTTAGAGGAGTACTATTCTAATAGCCTATTTAGAGGCGTCCGTCTCGATAACGAAAGGCTTAGAGAGATCTAGTTAGATAAGGATAGGCTCGAGCGTAAGTATCTCCTTAACCTTCTAAAAGGTACTCTTATAAGCTACGGACTAGCGTATAGGCCGGAACTTTTGCTTCCGGATCTCTACGTCCGATTCCTTTAAGAGTTTGTAGAGGGGGATATAAATAGCGGCGAATCCGCGTATAAAGCGACGGTAGTACGTAGCTAGACTAAGAAATTATCGTATCTTATAGATATTACGGGGTCGTAGCTAGTTTCGGATAATTTCGACCTTCGCCGGTATTAGCCTAACTTAGCCGTTACTAATAATATAGCCGTTAAACTCTAGCTAGTCGGTCGCGAATTTATACTTATCCGGTTAGGTGATTAACTCTTCCTTCCGTAAGACCTCGAATACCTAACGGAGGTATTCGTAGTATTCTTCTTTAGTCCTAGAGAAGATTAAGATATTATTAAGATAAATAGCTACGAACTTACCTAAGAAGGGATAAAGGGCCTTATTTATAAGTATCTAGAAGGTAGCTAGCGCGTTATAAAGTCCGAACGGTATCGTAAGCTATTTATACTTACCCTATATCGTATTAAACGCGGTTTTTAGGACCGCGCGGTTAGTTAAACGGACCTACTAAAAGCTAGATATAAGGTCGATCTTAGAGAGTACTCGGGCGCCTCTAATCTAGTCTAGAAGTTCTTAGATTCGCGGTAGGGGGTATCCGTTCTTAACCGTGGCTTAGTTAAAGGTACGATAGTCGATATATATACGCTACTTCCCGTTCGGTTTCTTAACGAATAAAACCGGGAAACCCTATAGGCTCGTAGATAGGCGAATTAGGCCCTTTTTAAGAAGTATATCGACCTATTCTATCTACTCGCGTATTTTCTCGTCCGAAAGGGGGTAAGAATTAATATTAACTAGTTTCGCCTTACCGGTGTCGATATTATACGAAATTAGTCGTTCGGGAGGGGGCTTATTAGGAAGTTCCTCTCGGACGATATCCTTATATTCCTATAGTAGTAAATAGACGTAAGGATCCGGATATTCTAGGATCTAGATAAGGGCTATTAGGTTAGTTTTCGTGGCTTCTTATATAGCGATAAGGAAGCCGGACGTTCCCTTTTTCTTTAGCGCTCTTCGGGTCTATTTACTACTTATTAGGTTTATGTAAGCTACCTTAAGCTCCTTATCTCGAAAGGGGCTAAGGGGCTTAATTCGGTACGAACGCTTATAATCGCGAAGCGTTATTACTGATGTTACCTAGTTAATTTATAGATTCTTAGCCGTTAGGAAGTCTCGTCCGAGGACGAACTCGAAATCCGGTAGGTCTAGAATCTACGCCTATATATACCCTCTCTAACTCCCTATACTAACCGGAAACTATATAGATAAATTCGTGAAGAGTCGTCGTCTATCTAGTATCCGGACGTATAGCGTTAAGGTCCTTCGGGGCGAGGGTAAACGGGCCCCGAACTCCTTTATAGTCTTAGTAGAGATAAACGTATATAAGGCTCCGCTATCTAGGAGTACTCGGATACGGACGTTCTGTTCTCTAGCCCTAATCGCGAGATAATAGAATATAAGAGAATCTCCTATCGCGAAGAGGCTAGCTTCTTTTATAGCCTTCCGCGTAGGGTCTAAAGGATCCGGCCCTAGTAGTTAGGTAACGCTTAAAGCTACTTTAACTTAGCCGACGAGGGCGTCTAACTCGTCTAGCTAGCTACGTTTTTTAGCTTTTAGGGCTTCTTATCCTAAAACCTACCTTTCTGCTAATAGTTTCGAATAACGTATCCGAACTTACCGTAGGCGTAGTATTAGAGGCCGGCGTAGCTAGGCTAGGTAGGGGCGTTTATAGAGTTTATCTAAATATCGCCGTTACTATCCTAGTAGTTCCGTTAGATATAGCCGGTAATTATCGATCTATATTCGTACTAGATAAAGCGGTCGATTGTCTCCCTTAGGGTAGTCGGGTACTCTCGTTCCTTAGCCTATTTCTTCTGTAAGTTCGCCTTCGCCCCCTTCTGTAGGAATTAGATAATAGCTTCCTCGGGGAGGGTAATTTTAGTGTCGACTGCTACCTATTAGAGGTTTATAGCGTATTTAGCGAACGGTTAGTTCTAACCCTACTAAAGATTAGCGAATCTATCCTATTACTTTTCGGGACCGAGATACTCGGAGAATTCGCGAAGGATCTAGTCTCTAAAGTCCTACTATATATTAATTCGGGTTCCGTACGAGCTAATTAGCTACTCGTCGTATATAGTCTAGGCTTTAGAGGCTCTGCCGGTTAATATACTACGGGCGTAGATAATCTTATCTGTATCCTCGATCTCGGTGCTGGCTAAGTACGAGGTCTCTTTAAAGAAATATTCGTAGTCACGGAGATACTCCTGTATAGTATCGTCCTTAATAGCGCCGGAGTATTCATAAATAGCTGGGACCTTCTTTAGGAGGGCACGTTTAAGGGCGATCTACACCGCACTAGGTAGAGTAGGATTTGGCTAGGAAGAGCTCGGAGTTAGGATAGCTCTAGTTAAAAAGGAGGAAGATAGCCCTAGTTATTAACTTCTAGAGGTATTACGCTCTATTATAGCCCGAGCGAAGCTCTTAGCTATAAGGATATATTCCTCGGGCTTCTCGGAAGTCTAAATAGCCTAATATAAGTCGTTAGCGATAAATTAAGGTAGGAAAGCTAGGGCGCTTAAGGTCTTAGGCGTAAGCGGACGCCGAGGAGGTCGCTAGCCGGAGGCTAACGGGTTATTAAGGCCTTATCTAGGTATAGCCTCCTCGGGGGTATTAGTATCTATATAGGTTTCTATCGTAGAAGAGTGATTAGATTAGTTAAAAGGTAGTAAATACGAGAATTCGTATAAGGTACTTTTCTATAGAGAACGGCCTCCTTCTTATCGGAGTTAACGAAGGCCTTAAGAGACCGCGGTTCCCTCCGTAATCGCACGAAGTTTTACTTCCGGTCCGAAGTTAATTTTAAGTCCTTTCGCTAATATTCGGATCAGAAGGATATCCTAGTAAGTTAAAATTAGTATTACTCGGGAAAATCTCTAATATTCGGGGGATCGTCGACTTACTATTAGCTTAGTCGAGGAAGTAGCTAGATATCCGGTCCGAACGGGCCTGTACGGCCTACTCGTAGTCGACGGAACCGGGTTATACCGCGCTAAAATAAGAATCAGAATTTTCTATAGCCGGTATTGGGCGGAGTAAGGGCTAAGGATACTGCCCTTAACTTCTCCGTCGATGAATTCGTAAGTAAGGGGGGATAATAGATTACGGTTATCCCCGTAAGCTAGATCGTTGTAGGGCGGCCTCTCTAAAAGGCGTTCTTCGGAGGAGTTCTAGGTAAGTAACCGCCCTAGGGTAGCCGTGAAAGGCCACCCTTTTAGAGGTTTACTACTAGATAAGATCTAAAGGTAAAATAGGATATACCCTTTTGAGCTATAGGAAGTAGTTAGTATAAATATAGGAGTAGGTAGGTCGCCAAGACCCACACGTGACTATGCGGTCGGCGGGATTCGGAGGGTCCCGTACGGCCGAAGTCATGTTAAGGAGAAGGCCGGCAACGGCCGGATGCCTTAGGCCGAAAAAGCTCCTGGAATCACAGTAGTAGCTATAGATATATAGAGATATTAAGACTACTACGTATAATTATCCGAATTACTAAGTCTTATAGGGCTTAAAGGAGTCCCTCGAAAGAGAAAGTCCCTAATATATAGTAATATCTAGTATTCGACCTTTCGAGTAATAGGGAATCGATCTTATCGGTACGTTTCCGACGACCCCGAATAGTAATAGATAGATTATTACGGCTATCGACTATACTACTAGCTAGCCCGTTACTAAAGTAGTCCCGGAAGCTACCGAGGAGGCCCTAGGTTAATTCCTATATAAATAAATCTTTATAAACTACGGTGCCCTCCTCGAGATTATTTCGGACAATAGTACTAATCTCCTTTTAGGTATAGTTATATACTACCTAAATATTTTAAAGACCTAGCACCGAACTACTACGCCCTACTATCCCCGAACGAACGGGAAGATTAAGAACTTAAATAGACTACTAGATCGTATATTAATAAAATACCTTATAGGTAAGCTAATACGTATATAGGATCTATACCTTACCTAAGTAGTCGTTACCGCGCGGATCCGAGAGTATACCGTAACCGGACTAAGTCTATTCTACCTTATATATAGTATTTACCTACGTTTACCTAATAATAATTTATCGAAGGAAGTTCTACCTTTTACGGAAAGGGCTAAAGAACTTCGAAACTTAAGTAACGCGCGTATAAAAGCTAACGAACTTCTCCTAGCGCGCGCGATCCGGATAAATTATATCTATAATAGTCTCGTTACGAAGACGAGCTTTAAAGTTAACGACTAGGTACTTATACGAAACGAATTAGCGTAGAAGTATAAAGCGAAGTAGTTCGGGCCCTATAAGGTCTTATCCGCTTATCTACTTAGTACTTATACGTTAGCGGAGCCGAATAGCCGTATACTCCGTATATTAATTAACGGATCTCGCCTTATTAAGGCGAATATTAGCGACCCTAAATCCTTATAGTTATCCTAGGCCGCGTAGAATACCCTTAGACGGAAGGGTCTACGCCTTTAGAAGCCTAAGGAGATCCTAAAAATTATTAAGTAGGATAACTCGCCCCTAACCTACTATAATTTATCTACGTTTACTCGCGAAGAGTAGGAGTAATTTAAACTTAACCGAGCTAATAGTATATACTCGAATTAAGTAGGGGAGGGCTAAATTACTAAGAACGTTCTTAATCGGTGCCGAAAGAAGATCGCTACCGAGAATAGGTAAAAGGGTAAGAAGATAAAGGACTAAGAAGAACTCTAGTCTAATCTCTCGGAAGGAGAGACTAATTAGCGTAATTCGGATAAAGATAACGCTTCGTTATCTACTTAAGGATCTCGGGACGCCGATATCTATAAGTAGATATTATTTAACGGACTATTCGCTATCGTTATCCCTATAAATAGAGCCTAATATAGCTATCCCCTTATTTTCTTTATTTTATTAAAAAAAAAAAATTATTAATTTACTCCTATACGCTAACTATAGCCCCTTACGCCCGCTTTCGCTTCTTAGTAAAGGCCTTAAAAGGATCGAAATCCTCGTTATTATCGTTATTGTTATCCTCTCCTTCGTCCTTAGAGAGCTAACTATTCGCGATTAACTACCCTTAGAGAGCGCCGTATATCTCCTCTAGGGCCTTAATTATCTTAGGGATAGCGTCGTATACTACTATTATATAGGTAAAGTCCTCCTTATTACTTATAGCTAGATTATTTAGTAGATTAGTTAGCTATTTATTCTTAAAGTACTTCTTTACCTATCCCTTCCCTTTATTCTTAGCTAGGGCCTTTCCCTTCTTCTCGATTAGCCCTACTTAGATAATTTCGATATCCTTCTCCTTTTCCTTTTTCTTCTCCTTTAGCTTCTCCGCTTCCTTCTCTATTACCTTTTCCGTCTCCGGTTTCTTCCCCTTATCCTTATCTGCTAACGACCGGGTCCGTTAAGATATAGGTATCGCGGTACTATCTTTCGGCTATAGAGAATTAGTTAGCTTTAGTTATAATAGGAACCGTTTAGAGTAAGGAACCTTATAGGTACGCCTTTTTGTACTAACTAGTACGTAGGATTCGCCTTCTTAAGGTAATCCTCGACCTAACTAACTAACTTCTTACCGGTAAGATAGAGCGAATACTTTACGCCGCCTACGTTAAACCTATAGTTCCTATAGGCGCCGTTAAACTAGATTTAGTCTCTATATATTAATATATAGTAGGACGCGAAAGGCCTACTACTATTACCGTAGGTCTTATACTCCTCGCCCGGAGGTACCCGTTCGCTAGCTTACTATATAATATAGGTATATTTACGGGACTATATCGCGTAAGGCTTCTATTCGCTACGTTAGTTAATATTATAGGCTAACGAATAGTCCTTAAGGACCGCCTTTAGAAAGGCTATATCCGCGCCCTAGAAAACGCTTAATATAGGATTACCGCGTATATCTAGATCTACGTATTTCGCTACTAAATAGTTAGTCTAGGTTATATCCTATCGGGCTTATACGCTTACCCTTATTATTATACGTAATCTACTTAGTAGTAGGATTAAAAGCTATAGTACGAGAGTCCCTAGCTATAGCCTTAAGCTCTAGACTAGGACTATCTATACTGTAGCTAGCGAAGGGAAATTCTTCTCTTAGCCGGTCGGCTAAGACCTTAGCGATATCCTAGTCGGAAGCGACTAATATACGCTTAGAATAGAAGTCCTCGGAAGGAGTAACGCTAGAGTAAGGAGAAGCTAAGTCCGCGTTAATACGTATACGTAACTATTTAGGAAGGAAGATACTTACCTATATTATTATCGCGTAGACGGGGGTAGATAGAGCTTTTTTAAAGAACGAGATTCTCTTACGAATACGAAGATATTTAGGAAAATAGAAAAGAGAAATAAACCCGAGGGAAATAGTAGTATTTATATTAGGATATTTCTTTGTTTAAACCCGGCCGTAAGTACTCAGCGTTTACTACGCCGATAGCCGTACGGTTTCTTTGTTTGCTTCCTTTTAGAACCTTTCCGGATTCTATTATAAGGCTACCCTCGCGGTCGGCCTCTAATACTTTCATTTATATATATAGTATATCGCGCTGTTGAAGTGTTCGGTGTAGATAGTGACCTTTCGGAAACTCGAGGACGAGTTTTGGTTAAGTAGGGGAGGATATAATCCTAGGAGCTTTTCGGCCTAAGGCATCCGGCCGTTGCCGGCCTTCTCCTTAACATGACTTCGGCCGCACAGGACCCTCCGCATCCCGCCGACCGCACAGTCACGTGTGGGTCTTGGCAACCCACCCACTCCTGTATTTATACCGACTACTTCCTATAGCTCAAAAAGGGCATGTCCCATTTTACCTTTGGATCTCAGTAGTTCGTTATACTAGATAATATCCGAGATATATATAGCTATATATATAGGATATTGTCCGCCCGAAGGATACAGTATCCTTAATCACCCTAAATGATTAATAATCGTAGGTATATAAAATACCTTTTTATATAGACCTACTTTGCTCCTAGGAGTACCTTTTCTATATAATCTTACTCCTAGGAAGCATATATAATATACTCCTTATTAGTCGCACGTGACTCCTATAGGTGTTGTCTTTCTTGCGGGTTTAGTTAGCTATCGTTATCCCCCGCGGGTTTCTGACGGTCTAGCTCGTAATATTATCCCCCCTCTTCTTAAGCCGGTATCCTCAGCGGCTATAAGTAGCGTAGCCCCTAGTTTACTCGTGCGTATATTTCTGTTTTCTTGTTTTTCTTTATAATATCGTCCTACCGTACTAACTATATCTTCTAAGGCTTCTATTCGCAAGAACGCCTTAACTCGTCGGATCGAGGATAAAGGTGTTACGTACGGCCTCTGCGTTACTGTGAGTTTATACCGAAAGGGGTGATAGTTACCTTAATCGTTGTTGTTTAGAGGTACAACAACAATATGTGCTGAGACGGCTGATTCCGGTCCTGTCGGCACAGACTTCAATCCTAAGAATACCTCGCAACCGTACCGTTGCTGTGCTAAGCCTTACACGGGCTCGGGTCCTTTTGAGTATCTTATAGGATATACTAGAGTGCGCGCTAAGTAAGTCAGTCACTAAGTATTACCACGAAGTGAGCTCCCCTACTTATAGGTTAGGTTATCTTAAAGGTGAACCGTAGAGTGCAAAGTCTAAAGATAGTAACTAAGTAATAATATATAATTAATCGCGAAGAACTAAATATATAAAAGTGAAAGAGTATCCTTATATATCTAGTCCTTCCTATCGGTAATAAGTCGAGACTCATTACTAATGCGCTAGGGCTTATTGCTAATAAGTTCCTACGCTAGTAATCCTATCGGTGATAAGTCGAGACTCATCACTAATGCGCTAGGGCTTATCGCTAATAAGTTCCTACGCTGGTAATCCTATCAGTGATAGGATCTAGTCACGCGGCTGCCCGATCGGGTAGTTCGTTGTGCTAGATAACATCCGAGATATATATAGCTATACACATAGGATATTGTCCGCCCGAAGGACACGGTGTCCTTAATTACCCTAAACGATCACTAATCGTGGGTGTGTAAAATGCCTTTTTACACGGACCCACGTTGCTCCTAGGAGCACCTTTTCTATATAATCTTACTCCTAGGAAGCATATGTGTAATGCTTATCATTAGTCGCACGTACTCCTGCAGGTGTTGTCTTTCTTGCGGGTTTGGTTGGCTGTCGTCATCCCCCGCGGGTTTCTGGCGGCCTGCCTCGTAACAGTTATATTAAGCTACCTTAATCTACTAACTTAAACTATTACTATATAAGATAGATAGTAAATACTCTATATATAGTAGTTACTTTTAGGTAGACTAAATAGTTTAATTAGTAATATATAATAAATATAAAAAAGTAATAGAGATAAATCTATAATAGCTTATAGAATTTAAATATAGAGGATAGAAAGAGAAGAAGGAATATAGAGATAGAAGATAGAAGATATTAGTAGATAAATATATAATAATAACTCTAGTATACTAATATAGGATAAGATAAGATAGTAGAAATAGATAAGATTAAATAAGATATATTTAGATAATATAATCTACTAAAGGCTAATAGCCTAAAGTAGTATAGTCTATTAAGTAACTATAGAAGGTATATAAATTAATAGTATCCCTATAAAGTAGATCTCTCTATATATATCTCGATTTATTCTTATTATCTATCTATTATCCCCTATAATTATATAGTATTATACCTAACTTACTCTCTTAATATTAATACTAGTATATATAGAGTATAAACTTACTAAAGCTTAATATATAATTAAGCGGATCTTAGCTACTATAAAGGCCCTTATTAGTAGTAGTATAAATATTAAAGCTATACCTGAAGGATATTCTTAGTAGATATAGCTATATTATAAGGCTAAGCGCCGAATCTAGAGCGTATAAGACTATATTTATAATCTAAATATTATTATAGACTACCTTAAAGATAAAATTAA
This sequence comes from Penicillium janthinellum, assembly GCA_027569415.1. Taxonomy (NCBI): domain Eukaryota; kingdom Fungi; phylum Ascomycota; class Eurotiomycetes; order Eurotiales; family Aspergillaceae; genus Penicillium; species Penicillium janthinellum. The sequence continues at coordinate 17,894 of JAPDFA010000166.1, forward strand.
TAGTATACTTATAAGCGCTAGTAAGTTAAAGTCTATATATTTATTAAGGAGTCTTAGCAAGCTAAGGGTTACGAATAGGAAGTGGCTCGCAGGAGTAATGGGAAAGACGAAGTCCTACTGGATAGTAGAAGATGAGATGCATGAATTGTTATCGTCACTTAGCTAGGATATCTTAATGGTATTTATCTTCTTGATCTCTTCTTTCTGTATAGTCTGTATGCGGTAGTAGTTATTGGATGCATTCGGTTTATTTCTTGTATGCTGCATGCGGTGGTAATTCGTTGCATCTGATGGTAGTATTTCATAGTAGTATTATTGTATCCGGTAGCAGTAGTATCTTATTCTTCCTGCAATCGGCTTTTGCATGTAGCTAGTATTTTGATGTTCTTCAATGGCCGTTGCTGCCTGATTTTTCAGGCATCCTGATTTAACTATTCTGCAGAAGAAATCCATCCGCATTCCACTGGGCTACATGGTTACCTGCAGGCCCCATCAGCTTTATTTTAATGTATGTTTATTCTTCTCATGTTATAGTTCTTTGCATCTCTTTTTAATCTTATATCTTATAAGAGGGCTATAGGATTTATAGGAAGTAGGGTAGAGGGTAGAGGGTAGAGGTAGAGGGTAGAGGTAGAGGGTAGAGGTAGAGGGTAGAGGGTAGAGGGTAGAGGGTAGAAAGTAGAGGGCAGGAGAATAAGTTTATATAGGAGATAGGAAGATAGAGGGTAGATAGTAAGTAGTTATACGTATAAGTTATTAGGGCGGTAAGGTAGTATAGGTAAGGTATTTAGGGTAGTTATAGGTAGTAAAGGATTACTAAGGGTAATTAGGTTTAGGGGCAGAAAAAATAAAAAGTTAATACCTTAGTGCCTAAATTTCTACCTTAATACCTAAATTTCTGCCTAATTCCTAAAAATTTAGGTAGAAAAGGGGGGTAATAATATAATTAGGAGGGGTAGCTTTAATAAAGGCCTTTTTAATATATTTAGCTTCTTAATACTAGGAATTAGTTAATTAGGATTATAAGATTTACTAAATAAGCGCTTTACTAGTATATTTAGTAGTAATCCTTAAATTCTATAAGGCTTTAATAGCTTAGGATATAGAATTAGTACTAATAGAATTTTTAGAGGAGTAGGCTATATTAATTAATATTATTATAGCTTAAAGAAAAATTATTAATATTAACTTATTATAAAAATAGATCTATTTAAGGATTTTAAAATTAATACCTTTCTATAAGTATATAATCTATTTAATTTATAATATTTAATTATTCCTAGCCTACTATAATACTTCTAGGATCTAAGATAATTAAATCTAGTTAAGGTTTAGGTCCTCTTTTATATAAGATAATTAGCTAATTTTTAGAATATTATTATAGCTATTAGATTTAATATTCTTATTAAATTAGTTATTATAGTTAGGACTAGATTTAAGGATTTATTATTAAATCTTTCTTATTAATAATAATAACTAGTTATTATTACTAGTAAGATTCCTTTATAGGTTCTTTATTAGTAATCTCTTAGATTTTATTATTAATAATTAGAGATAATTCTTCTTAATCTTTTAATCTTTAAAGTATTAATAATTCTTCCTAAAAAGTAATATTATATAAAATAATAATCTATCTTTTAGTAGGGTTATAGATCTAGTATTAATAGCTATTTTCTCCTTTATAACTAACTAAATAATTAATCTATATCCTTAGAGATATCTTTTAGTCTTAGACTTACTTTTCCTTTAGGATATATATATAGACTTTCAAATACTAAATATATAAAGATCCTAAATTAATAGACTTACTTTTTCTAAGGCCTAGACTATTATTTTATTTTTTAAGTAGTAATTTATCTTAGCCTAGATAGTAGATTTAATTTAAAATATAAGTTATAGTAATAATAGTCTTTAGCTAAAGATAAACTAAAGCTTTTAAAGTAGTAATTATTAAAGCCTTAGTACTCTATATAATAAGATAGCTAGAGGCTTTAGTAATACTATTTTACTTATAAATATAAGATATAATAAGAGTAATAATAATCTCTTTTTCTTTAATCTACTTAATAAATTTTAAAAGACTTATATCTCTATCTATTTAAATCTTATATAGCTATCTTTTAGTAATATTATTGTTATTTCTTATAGCTAATTTAATAATTTATCTAAGATATTGGATTTCTTTTTAATTAGTTATATCTATCTAAATTAGGTATTATTATTAGTAGTAATTATTATATAGTTTATATTACTAATATCTATAGGCATATATAGTTATAGATTAATATAAATAAATTACTATAGTATTATAGCTCTTAGCTAAGGGATATAAGAAATAATCTTTTTAGTCTTTACTTAATAATATATTTATAGTTAAATATATTATCTCTATAAATATTATTACTAATTTAATAGTAATTAATCCTAGTAGTTAGTTAGCTAATATAGCTTAATCTAAAACATACTAATTTAGGTATTATTACTATAAAGATAAATACTTAAGTAATAAATAAAGAGGCCTTCTTTTTAGTAATTAATAAAAGTTAAATTAATAAAGCATATAAAAATAGTATATCTCTTTTTCTATAGATATAAGCTAGAATCTTTAACTTATTACTAGGATTTATAAAGATATTCTTCTAATCTTTCTAACCTATATTATAATTATAGAATATATTTATATTTAATATTTAGATTAATAATAATATAGTTAGGAAAAACTAAATTAATTCTTATAACTACCTTATCTAAAGATATAAGAGATTAACCTTCTAAGATCTAATATCTATAGCCTTTATTACCTTAGTAAGCCTAAAAATTAATTAAAGTATTACTATTAATATAAATTATTCTTAAAGCTCCTAAATCTATAATCTATTTATCTTAGCTATAAGTAACTATTACTATTAAAAGAGGAATTAGTATATTTTAGTCTACTTTAGTAGTATAGATAATTATAGGACTTAGTCTTCCTTTATTAACAAGGAGCGATCTACGCAAGGAAGACAGGCAAGATCTCTGACATTGAGCGAAGCTATTGAGCGAGATGGCAGAGGAAAGAGAAAGAACAACATCAAGAAGGCCTAAAAAGGGCACAAAAGGGCAAATCCCACAAGGAAAGATCCTGACACGGCAAACACGGCAACAGCCGATAGAGGGAATCTCCATCACACCCCCCTCAGGACCAGCCCACAAGCCAACACACGTAGCTAGAAGGTCTCAATCTCATTGTAAACACATGTATCGAATACATCAAATCCAGCAAGCATCAAATAAAGCAGTAAATCAACAATTTAGTGAGCGCATCTTCAACAATCTTTCGCGATCTTCCTGAAAAACGCCATTTGGCTTTGTTTTGGTCAAGATATCTACAGCATTATCTTTGCTAGGAATGTTAACCAGGGCGACAAGGTTCTTTTTGACCACATCTCGAACTAAGTGGTATCTTATGCTGATCCATGTCAATTTGGGGCTCAATTTAGGATTTGTGACGGCGGTAATGGCGTTGTCAGAGTCACAATAAAGTAAAATAGGAACATTCTTGTCAAAGTTCTCATCTTAGTCAAGTTTAGGAATCAACTGCATCTCACCAGCCAACTGGGCTAAGAAAAGGCCTTCCTTAACTGCAGAACTCATAGCACAATATTCAGCCATCGTAGAAGAAGCAGCAACAATTTCTTAACGCTTTAAGGCCCATAAAACAGGCGCGCCAGCAAAGAACCAAACGTAGGCTTCTGTAGACTTGCTATCTTCGGCATCTCCGTAAGAAGAATCCACAAAGCCTTCAAGACCACGCGAAGAGTCGCATCCAAAAGGTATCCCAAGGTCCAAAGTACCAGCAAAATATTAAATCAAGTCTCTGTATGCCAGAAAGTCTTCTTTTCTCGGGGAAGATCCTCGTCGTTGCAACTTTGACACAGCAGCGGCAACATCAGGGCGTGTTTTGATAGACAACCAACCAATCTTGCCCATCATCTTCGAATAAGGACCCTTTTCAGCATCGCTTTTTGGTTCATCAGGATAAGGAATCTTCCAAGAAGGACTCATTAGGATTAGGGAAGGTGTAGTATTTTCAAATCCGCAGTTGCGCACCAAATCTGTCAAATAGGCTTATTAATTCATAAGAATTAAGCCATCTGGTTCTTCAAACACATCACATCCAAGGAATCTTTTAAAGGGAAGCATCTTAAGCTTTCTTTTAGCTAACATACCCTCGCGGACCCGTTGAACTTCACTGTCGACACCTATAGAGAAGACATCATCCACGTAGATAATAACAAAAATAGTGAATATATCATTAGTGTAGACACATGGTTCTACTAGTAAGGGCTTCAAACCAAGATCCTTCAAATCATCAGAAAACACTTCATACCATAAATAGCCAGCTTAACGAAGGCCATAAAGCGCCTGATTCAAGACGCAGACAAATTCTTCTCCATATAGGCCAAAGAATTCATGCCCTATTGGTTGCTTCATAAAAATAACACGATTGTCAATTGCAGCATTCAAATAAGCACCCACAACATCCCATTACTCTCTTTTCCAACGACGTAGTGCAGCAAGTGAAACAACCAATTTTGCTGCCGCGTCAGAAGCAACAGGGGCGTAGCGCTCATCAGGTTGGAAATCAACACCTGGGGTTTGACGGTTTCCACAAACCACCCATCTTACTCGGAATTCCAGAACGTAGCCTTCGCTATCTTGTTTTAGGTCATAGACCCATTTACCCGGCAAGATTTTGGTACCCTTCGGTGGTAGTGGAACAAGATTCATGGCATTTAATGCGGCAATCTTGGTCAATTGGACTTTTTCTGCCTCAAGCCATTGATCTGCAAAATCGGTTTTCATAGCTTCAAGATGTGTGGAAGGAATTTTGACCATTGCCGACCGTATCTTTTCGGTGGCAGTACAACACACACCAGGACCTAGGCAGTCATCTTCAACAGAAGCAGCAAAGAATGAACTTCCTCGGATTCCATCATCTTCCAGTGCTTTCATTTTTCCTTTATCAGTGTATCTAACCATACCTTCTAGCAATCTTCTTGGTTCTGGTTAACGAGAGCTTCGGCGTGTTGGCTCCGTTGATTCAGATCTGTTCCTTCGCAAATTTGGCTATAGCGGAATTGTTGTAATTAGATCCACTGAAGATGTCTCGCGAACTTCGCGTTACGGCATCTGGGGAGGCTCTAATTCTTAGCGAATAACCTGAGATTGAGGAGTCTCATGAATTAAAATATCTGGTGGTGGCGCCGAATCTAAAAGTAAAGGAGTAAGTGCAAAGGAAGGATTTTTGAATACACTTGGTTTCTCAACACTAGGAATTAGTTAATCAGGATTGTAAGATTCACCAAATAAGCGCTTTGCCGGTGTATTTAGTGGTAATCCTCGAATTCTATGAGGCTTCAATGGTTCAGGATATAGAATTGGTGCCAATAGAATTTTTAGAGGAGCAGGCCATGTCAATTGGCGTTGTTGTAGCTCAAAAGAGAATTCGTTAGTGTCAACTTATTGCGGAAACGGATCCATTCGAGGATTTTGGCGTCTTTCCGCAAGTATACAATTCATTTGATTTGCAACATTAAATCGTTCCTGGTCCACCACAACACTTCTGGGATCCGAGACAATTAAATCTGGTCGAGTTTCAGGTCGTCTTTTATGTGAGATGATCGGCTGATTTTTAGGACGTTATTATAGTTGTTAAATTTGACGTTCTTGTTGTTGAATTAGTTATTGCGGTCGGGACTGAGTTTAAGGAATTTAAGGATTTAGAGGATTTGTGGTTAGATCTTTCTTGCTGACAATAACCAACTGCTGTTGTTGACGAGATTCATGTTCCTCAACAGGTTCTTCATCGGCAATCTCTTGAATTTTGTCATCAACAATTAGAGGCAGTTCTTCTTGATCTTTCAATCTTCGAAGTGTCAATAGTTCTTCCCAAAAGGCAACATCACGTCGAACAACAATCTGTCTTTTAGTAGGGTCGTAGATCCGGTACTGGTGGCCATTTTCTCCTTCATAACCAACCAAATAACCAATCCACGCCCTTAGAGACATCTTTCGGCCCTAGACTCGTTTTTCCTTTAGAATATACACGTAGGCCTTTATTTAAATACCAAACGCGCAAAAATCCTAAGTCGATAGGCTCGCTTCTTCTGAGGCCTAAACCGTCATTCCATTTTTCAAGCGGCGATTTATCCTAGCCTAGGCGGTGGATTCGATTCAAAACGTAAGTTATAGCAACGGCAGCCTCTAGCCAAAGATAAGCTAGAGCGTTTGGAGCAGCAATCATCAAAGCCCTAGCACCCTACATAATAATATAGCCAGAAACTTCAGCAACACCATTTTGCTCATAAGTGTAAGGTGCAATAAGAGCAACAACCGTTCCCTTTTCTTCAATCCACTTGATGAATTTTAAAAGACCTATATCTCCATCCGTTCGAATCTCATGTGGCCACCTTCCGGTGATATTATGATTTCTCGTGGCCAATTTAATAAGTACATCCGAGGCATCAGATTTCTTTTTGATCGGTTGCGTCCATCTGAATCGGGTATCATCATCGGTGGTAATTACTATATGGTTCGCACCACCAATGCCTATAGGAACACATGGTTATAGATCAATATGAATGAATTACCATAGCATCGTGGCTCTTGGCTGCGGAATATGAGAGACAATCTTCTTGGCCTTTGCTCGACGACATGGTTCACAGTCAAACGCATTATCTCCATAGACATCATCACCAATTCGATGGTGATTGATCCTGGCCGTTGGTTGACCAACATAACCCAGTCTAAAATGCGCCAATTCAGGTGTTATTATTACAAAAGCAAATGCCTAAGCAACAAGCGGAGGGGCCTTCTTTTCAGTGGCCAACGAAGGTCGAATTGACGAAGTATACAAAAATAGCACACCCCTTTTCCTGTAGGCATAAGCCAGAATCTTTGATTCGTCACCTAGATCCACGAAGACATTCTTCCAATCTTTCCAACCCATATTGTGATCGTAGAACATCCTCGTATTAACAACAAATTGAATGGACCTTCTGGAACATATTCACATTTAACATCCAGGTTAACAATAACACGGTCAGGAAAAACCAAATTGATTCTTGTAACTGCCTTGCCTAAGGATGCAAGAGATCGACCTTCTGAGGTCTAACATCTATAGCCTTTGTCACCTTGGTAGGCCTGAAAATTAATCAAAGCATCACCGTCAACACAAATCGTTCTTAAAGCTCCTGAATCCACGATCCATTCACCTCGGCTGCGAGCAATTATTACTATTGAAAGAGGAATTGGCATGTTTTGGTCTACTCCAGCAGTGTAGATAATCGTAGGACTCGGTCTTCCTTCATCAAAGTTGTATTCAAGGCCATCAGGGCCATTAGGGCCTAATGGTTCACATTCAGAGTCAAACCAGTCATCAACATCAATCATTATGTTAGTCAACAACTCATCCATATCAGATATGTCCTCGTCATCATCGTAAACGGCCAACGTGCCGTAATAATATTCCAAATCATCGTCATTGCCAATCGCAATAGCAGAAGTTCCTTGTTTTTGTTGAACCTGTTAAAGAATTGAACCAGTTTAAGCAGTCTGCGGAGTTAGCGGTTTTGTCATAACAACGGGTTAAGCAGTTGATGCTGATAAAGGTGTTTGAGATATTAGAGTTAATGTCAATAGTGCACCTAGCTGGCTAGGCAAATTTGAATTTGAGAATAGCGGATTTGAGCTGCCATCCTTGCGAATCCTATTCTCGAATCTTTCTTTGTAATCGTCAGGACATGCAGCCGTTGGATTGTCCTTATTCCTCCATAGGAAATTCACCCAAATGCCTTTTACAGGCTTCCAATTCGCCGGTCGGCACTCGATAACAAGGTGTAGGCAGTTTTTGACTGCATGACCAGATCTCGCACAAAAGGCGCAATTACCATTAGGTGTTGTCTAGTTGTCACCGTTGATCCAGTCTTCCACCCACTTCTTAATAGTACCAAAGTTATTAGATCCTTTTGTGAATAGGGGAGAATTCTTTAGAGGCCAATATTCACTGTTATTGTTAGTTCGGCCTTGATTCCCAGTCTTGTTACCATTATTGGTAACTAAGGCCGTAGCCAACATCGGTGTAAGCTTATGAAGCTCATTGAGAACCTCATTGAACAAACTGAACAAGTCCTTAGCCTTAAAATCATCCATCTTAGCGAATTTCTTCTCGTAGGCGGCATATCTCGTGGCTATCATTGTAGGATTGTCGGATTCGATCTCGTAGAGCACGATTTGAGCAACAATCGCAGGGGATATCGTCACACGTTCTTCCATCTTAGCATAAGCTTCTCTGAAGGCAGTAACGAATTCAACTAGTGAAGAAAATTTCGAGCAACGAAGGTTCCAGAATACAACGATATCTCTACAAGCAGCGTTGTATCCTATAAAGTCAAGAACCTTTTTCAGCAAAACAACATATTCGTCAGCAAAATCATAACGGCAACGGGTGGTTTGAATCAATCTGTTGATGTCTTTGGGAATTGACTGAAACAGCCAGGTCTGGATCTTCTTTGAAGTCTTAACCCATCTGGCCGCTTAAGGAGATGTTTTATCAGGCCGCTCAATGTCTCCATCAAGAAAGCGGTGCAAATTCAGTTGACGAAGGATTCGGGTGGCATCATCAAGCCAAATATCAAAATCCTAGGTGTTTACCAGGGGATCCAAAGGGTTGAGGGTAAATTCTTCAGGGGCATCAGTGATCTGTGTGATAGGGCCTGTGGCAGTGGTATCGGCAACAAAATCATAATAATCCTGCCGAGCTGCACGAAGCCTTGCAAAGGTTGAATCTTGAATAGATGTCATTTTAGTCAACATCAAGAAGGTTAAAGTCAAAGGGGGTTTATCCAACACCAAGATCTAGGTAAGGAAATCAAATGGTTTTAGCCAGCACCACACACTGGTGCAAGGCAAGTCAAGGGTTTTGGAATCAGTGGTTTAGCCAATGAGGCAATGTTGAATCAAGTGTCAAATCAAAATCAGAATCAGCGATCGGGCGCATAACCTGACAAGGAGCGATCTACGCAAGGAAGACAGGCAAGATCTCTGACATTGAGCGAAGCTATTGAGCGAGATGGCAGAGGAAAGAGAAAGAACAACATCAAGAAGGCCTAAAAAGGGCACAAAAGGGCAAATCCCACAAGGAAAGATCCTGACACGGCAAACACGGCAACAGCCGATGGAGGGAATCTCCATCATTTATTAAAGTTATATTTAGGACCTTTAGGGCTACTAAGACCTAATAGTTTATATCTAGAGTTAAACTAGTTATTAGTATTAATTATTATATTAGTTAATAACTTATTAATATTAGATATATCTTTATTGTTATTATAAATAGCTAATATACTATAGTAATATTCTAAATTATTATTATTACTAATTATAATAGGCTATAGCTATTCGTATACTAAAAGGGCTACTTATATACTACGCTAAAATCCTTTTTTAAAAAGATACCTTAAGTCCCCTAGTACCTCTAAAATATAAACCCTAGATATAAATCCTCTATATAACTTCCCTTACCGTCGCTAGTTTATCTTATATAAATTTCTTTCCTATTTACTTAGAAGTTAATACGATTAAGGAGCGAAATTATTCTCTATAGTCGTAAAATTTAACTATATTATCCTCTAATTCCTCTCTTTTCCTAGAGCCTCTTTTACCTCCTCCTAAGGGGAAGAAAAATCACGTAAGGTAAATTAGCGATAGTAAGGGAAGTTATATAGAGGATTTATATTAAGGATTTATATTAGTCCGAGTTATATTAAAGTTTCGGAGGTACCGGGAGGGGACTTAAGGTAACTTTTTATAAAAGGATTTAGCGCGGTATATAAGTAGCCCTTTTAGTATACGAATAGCCCCGGCCTCATAATAATAGAAGTTCCTTATTTTTATTAAACTTATTAAAGGATCTAACTAGTTTAAGCTATCTAACTAGTTTATAGAGTTAATATTATTTCTTTAGGCTTTATTATAAGAATAGATTAAGTAGTAAATATTAATAAAGGTATTTAAGATATTAGAGTTAATCTTAGTAATATACCTAAGAGAAATTAAATAGTTTAGCTAATACTATATACTAATAAAAGGCGAGTTAAGGGTTTTAGAATTAGTAGTTTAGCTAATAAGGTAATATTAAATTAAGAATTAAGTAGTAAATTAAAAATCAGCGATCTATATAAGGAAGATAGATAAGAGATCTAATATTATAAGAAGCTATTAAGCGAGATAGCTAAGGAAAAAGAAAGAATTATAATATTAAGAAGGCCTATAAAGGCTATAAAAGAGTAAATCCTATAAGAAAAGATCCTAATAGTAAATATAGTAATAGCTAATAGAGACGATCTCTATTAGACTTAGATATCTCTTAAGATCTTAACCTATTTAGCTATAGCGGCTATATTAGATCTCTTTAGATAATATATATTAGTATTAATAAAGCGATAGAGATTTTTTCGAAGAAGGATTCTCTTTATATCTCTTAACCAAATATTAAATTTTTCTCTCTTTATATAAGAGATATTAGGGTATACTTATTAGGTATATCTATTACCTATATTTTATTACCTATAATAGTTATAAAGGTATAGTTACTATAGCCCTCTACTAATTATTTAGTAGTAAAAGTAGGATTATATATTATAACTAGGCTCGAAGCTAAAAAGAAGATTAACTAGAATCGTAAAATATACTCTTAAGTATATTAAAAATTTAATAGAGATATAAATTAATTAAAGGAAGATTAAGATAATAGGTACTATTAAAAGATATATATTAGGCGTAGAACCTAAGAATATTTAAGGATATTTAGGGCTAAATTAGGCTAGTAACTATATATAGGAACTAGAGAGAAAAGGTAGTTAATTAGTTAGGGTAGTAATCTCTAAATCTTTAAGGAAGAAGTAATCTAGTAAGAAAAGGCCTTATATAGAGATAGAGATAATCTATTAATAGGAAACTACCGGTCGGAGACCTATAAGAAAAAGGAAAAAGGTATCTACCTTAAATCTATAAAAGAATAAAGACCTCGATTAGTCGTAATAATCTTTATTACCTAAGAATACCTAGTTACCGGATTTAATAGAGAATTATAGTAACTAATTAATTATTAAACTAATATTTATAATAAATAACTATATCTAGTAAAGCTAGCTAGTATTAATCGCTAATATTAGGAAGTATAATATAATTATAGGAAGACTATAGTTTAAGGAGTATAGTATCCTTATTAACTACTAAAGTTATTACCTTTACTAGCCTAATTAGATTACCTTAAAAGAAGAAGTACTTAATTAAATATTATAACTAATTCGTTAAAGAATCCTAAAGAGACCTTAAATTAACCTAGTTTACTAATAAAATACTAATTAATATAATACCCTAATAGAAAGAGAGATTTAAAATAAGTTAAGTAAGCCTAATCCTAAAGTAAAACCCCTAGAGATCTATAGGAATTTATATAAAGAAGATACTATAAGAAAGATATAGTAAGCGCTTTAGGCTATATTAATTATCTTAACTCCCTAAAGATTAATAAGGAATCTCTATCTATAAAACTAATTAAGATTATAGTTATTAGAGATATAGGATTCTACTAGTATATATAGAAGTTAGGAATAAGAGCCTTTATTACTTCTTTAGTAAAGATTAAATAGATAATTAAAGAAAAAGAAGGCTAATAATTAGAAGTAATAGAAATTAAAAGGAAGGTACTAGAATATTACTACTAATTTATAAAGACTTTTTTAAAGATCGAATCCGATATATTATCTCTATTATAAGATACTCTAGATTATAAGATAGAGCTAGAGGAAGGAAGGAGTCTTTAGGAGTTAGGATACTTTTCTCTCTATAAGTAGATAAGTAAGGAATTAAGATTTACTTACAACTATATTATTAACCTTTCGAAGGGTTTTATTATATCTTTATTAGTACCTTTTTAGTTCTTAATCTTAATAGCTAAGAACTCTAGAGAGGATCTAATAGAGATTCTCTCTATCGGCTATTACTATATTTACTATTAGGATCTTTCCTTATAGGATTTATTTTTTATAGCCTTTATAGGCCTTTTAATATTATTATTCTTTCCCTTTTCTTAGCTATCTCGCTTAAGAGCTTCGCTTAATATTAGAGATCTTATCTATCTTTCTTACGTAGATCGCTCCTTATTAGGTTATATACCCGATCGCTAATTTTTAATTTAATACTTAATTCTTAATTTAATATTACCTTATTAGCTAAACTACTAATTCTAAAACCCTTAACTCGCCTTTTATTAGTATATAGTATTAGCTAAACTATTTAATTTCTCTTACCTAGATTTTAGTATTAGATAAACCCCTTAACTTTAACTTTCTTAATCTTTACCTAGTATTAGGTATTAGTTAAAATAATATCTATTTAAGATTTAATCTTTATAAGGTACTAACTATATAGCTTAGTAGGATTATTATAATTTTATTACTATTACTATTACTATAGGCCTTATTATATAGATTACTAATATCCCTAAATAATTTACCCTTAACTCTTTAGATCCTCTTATAAATACCTAGGATTTTAATATTAAGCTTAAGAATACTACCTAAATCCTTTATTAGTTAAATTTATACTACTTCCTTAATAGGGATATTAAGTAGCCTAATAAAATATCTCCTTATATAGCTAGATAGATTAAGAATTTAAAGAAGATCTAGGCCTAGCTATTCTAATTAATTCCTAAAGATATTAATAGATTAATTTAAACTACTTATTACTATTATAATTTTACTAATAAATACGTTATCTTCTTAAAAAAGGTCCCTAACTTTATAGGATATAACGCTACTTATAGAGATATTATATTCTAGAATCTTTATTAATTAAATTTTTCCTTACTAATTAAATTCGTTACTAGCTTTAGAGAAGCTTATACCAAGATAGAAAAGTATATAATAATATCCCCTATAATTATTACTTAAATTATACTTTATAAGATCGAATCCGATAATCCTATAATAATAACTATAGGATAATCTACCTATAAGAAGATATTCGCTAAGATAGATAATTTTAAGGCTAAGGATTTATTTAGCTTATTTAATAAGGTTCTTAATAAACTTTATAAGCTTAGAACGATATTTACTATAGCCTTAGTTACTAATAGTAATTATAAGACTAAGAATCTAGGCCGAACTAATAATAATAATAGTAATACTAATCTCTTAAGAATTTTCCTCTATTTATAGGCTAAGGCTATTTATATACTAAAATGGCTACTTATATACTATACTAAACCCTTTTAAGAAATACTAAGAAAAAATACTTTAAGCTCTCTCTTAGTACCTCTAAAACTTTTATAAAACTCTATATAATATAAATCCTCTATATAACTCCTCTCGCTATCCCTAATTTACCTTACGTAATTTTTTTTCTTATTTACTCAAAAGTCTATACTAATTTTCTTTCCTATTTACTCTAAAGTCTATATTATTCTAATTCTCTATAGTTATAAAATTCTACTATATTATTATCTACTTTTCCTTCTTTTTTAGAGTCTCTTTGTCTCTTTTATCTCCTTCTAAAGGGGTAATTAAGATTAAAACCTATAAGAAGGCTAGGGCTATCCTTAACTAATATACTATAAAGTATAGTTATATAATATCTATTATATCCTTTAGCCTAAGAATAGTTTTACTTTAATATACTTATTTTAGCTATCTAGAGGATAAGGCTAAACTATAAATTACTAAGAAGATAACTACTTTTTACTACTATAGGTACTACTTTATTATTAAATTAAATTATTCTAAGAAAGGCTAGTAATTTACGATAATTAAGGACTCTTATAGTAGCTATATAGCCTTAGTAGCTATCTACTATCCTATTTATTATTACTATAAGTTAGATAAGATTAAAGAGTAAGTTCTTAGATACTTTAATCTTTCTTATACTTCTATAAAGATTATTAACTTTATTTATAAAAAGGCTATATCTAAGACTAATCTATTTAATCTTATTAATAATACGCTCTTACCTAATATTATATCTTATCTTACTAGAAAAGACCTTTTAAATCTCTATTAATACTTCTAAAGGTAGAATCTAGGAGATTATATATCTATTAGGGTATTATTATATAGAATTTTAGGGTAGAAGATCTTATAGAAGGAGATTATAGATAATAGTTACTATATTAAATATATCTTCTATATATCTGCGAAAGAACTTTAATTCCTTATATAATACCTAACTTTAATCTAGGTTAATACTATATATAAAACTAACTAATATAATATATTATTTATAGATATTATTAGGAAGACTAGGAATAGAGATATCTTCTATATTACCTTAGTATTTACCTTAGATAAAAGAGAGGCCTTATACCAATAGGTATTTAAGAAGTTATAGATAACTCTATATTAGTACTAAATTCCTATCTCTTTAATAGTATTCTCTAATAACGCTAATAGCCTTCTTATTATAGTAGTAACTATATTTCTCTATACTAAAATACTTATATCTAGTATATTTAGAAGAATATTAAGAAGAGACTAAAGCCTATAATTACCTAGAAGCTTCCTATATATAAGGAAAAATATAGGGATATCTATACTAAAATTAATAAGTACTAGGGTAATGTAAAAAATCTTTTTAATTTATTTATTTTTATATCTATAAAGGCTAATATAGAGATTTATTAGAAGGGATTTTAGGAGAAATTTAAGTATAATATATTTTTAGAGATAATAGACTATATTTCTATCTAATAGATAAAAGATAGGATAAAATAACGCTTCCTTTACCACTATACTAATAATAATCTCTATTTTAGAGAAATCTTATTATCCTTAGTTAAGAGCGCTTACTTTTATCTTAAAAGATTTATTGAATATTCAACTAGGGATCTTCTAGCTATTATAAATTTAGTTACTACTATAGTAAAATACTACTATAAAAAATCTTAGTAGATAATTATAGATAACTACCTAAATTACCTAGTTACCCTTCTCTAGCTAATTTTCTAGGTAGTCCTTATTAGCTAGATAGCTAGTAAAGCCCTTCTATAGGTAAATAAGTAGTAGTAGGCTTACTAAAAAGGTAAACTAAAGATAGTAGACATCTCTTATTATTATAGATAGATACTTAGCTTATCTTATATCTATAATATCTTAGGGTAGGCTTAAGCTAATCTATCTCTTTAGAGGGACTAATTCTACTTATAGTAGTAGCTTAAAGTAAAACTTTTAGACGATTATTAGTCCCTAGAGCTAGGAAAAGTACTCTAAGTTATCGAACTATATATTATAAAGGTAGCTAGCTATCTCTATAGAGTAGCTAATATAGCTTAGAAGGATCCTAAGATAGTATTAGCTAAGGCTACTATAGATACTCTTATAGTAGCCTTAGATAATCCTATTATCTCTATAGAGACTACTATAATAGCCTAATACTAATCCGGTTACTTATCTAGTAATACTAAGTATATTTAATCTATATTTAAGTGAGCTAAGAAAGGCTAAGGATATAGAGATTAAGGGTATAGAGATTAAGGGTATAGAGATTAAGGGTATAGAGATTAAGGGTATAGAGATTAAGGGTATAGAGATTAAGGGTATAGAGATTAAGGGTATAGAGATTAAGGGTATAGAG